>CM035203.1:9674359-9681859 GCA_020233015.1 Callinectes sapidus | reverse complement strand
CCTCCTTCAGTCTGAGAGAGTAGTTCCTTCACCTCATCCACTCCCTCCATCTCATCCACCTCCTCCCAGTCACTCATCTCTGAATCTGACTGGCTAATCATCTTCCTTCCTCCTCCTCCTCCTCCTCTTCCTTGTCTTCCTCCTGCACCCTTGTCCTTCCTCCTCTTCTCCTCCTCTTGTCTCTCTTTCCCTCCTGGCTTCCTCTTTCTTCCTGTTTTCTCCCTTTCTTCTTCTTCTTCTTGCTTATTTGTTTTCTTTCTCTCTTTCTCATTTGTTTTTTTCTGTTTCTCTGCTTGTTTGTTGGTGTTTTCTTTTCCTCTTCCTCTTCTTTGGTCTTTCTCCTCCTCCTCCTCCTCTCTCTTCTTCCTCTCTATGTCTGTCTTTCGTTTATCCTGTGTTTCTCTTCTCATCTTCTTTATTGGTTTTTCCTCTTCCTCCTCTTCTTTCACTTGCTTTTCTCTTTTTATTGGTGTTTCTCTCTCTCTTCCTCTTCCTTTCATCTTCTCTCCCATTTCCTCCTTTATCAGTTTACCTCTTGTCATCTTTACTTTATCATCTTTATCTGATTTTCTTGCTTCCTTCTTGTTTTCATTCTTTTCTTCCTCTTTCTTAATTTTTATCATGTTTTTTACTTCATCTTTGTTTATAATGTCCTTTCTTGTTCTATTTTCTCTTGCGCTTGTTCTTCTTCCCCTTTTATTCATTTCTTCACTTCCCTTCTTCTCTGGGGTCATTAATTCCTCTTTCCCCTCAAATATCTTCTTCTCAATAGCTGCAAAGTCAAAATCTTCTTCTTCATCCTCTTCCTCTTTATTCTTCCTTCCCTTTCCCTGCTTTATCACACCTACTTCTTCTCGTCTCCTTCTCAAAACGTTATTTTTAGGAGAATTTTCGCAGATTTTTTGAGAATTTGGCGTTTTATTGTGTTTGTTGAGTGTTTTTTTCTCTTCTTTATCCTTCACATCCTTCTGGGAGTCCTTCTTTCCTTGAGGATCTTGTGGTGTGTCCTTCCTTGCTCTTCCATTCCTTTTTTCACTTACTCCTTCCTCCTTTTGTCTTCCTCTTGTTGCTCTTCCATTCCTCCTTCCTTCACTCAATCCTTCCTCCTTCTCTTCTTCCTTCAGTAAACTTAACCTCTTCAAAGACATCCTTCTCATGTTCCCATTTCTCGCCATGTCCTTGGAGTTATCGGGCATTTGTGGCATTTTTACACTCATTTCTCCCTCAATCCTTCCTGTGTTGATCCTTTTCTATGGTATCCTACTGTGATTCCTAATGTCCTTTGAGTATCCTTGTTTTTTTTATGTTGTTCCTTCCCCAATGGTGTTTTAGGGACTTGTTTTCCTGGTTACATGTCCCTGCAGGTCCTGAGGTGTCCCAGGGCTGGCTAAGGGCGCTGGGACATCATCTTAGGGTGTCCTGCAAAAGAATATCGTTGTAGGATTGGTGAATATATGTGTGTGTTGGTTGTATTTCATTAAATCTTATTTCTTTTCATTTAATTAACCTGTATTTTCACTCAGTTTAATTTGTCTTGTGTCAATTAACTTGTATTTCATCTTTCTTCCCTTAACTAACCTGCTCTAACAGATAGTATGAAGGAAGGAAGAGGAGGAAAAGACAACTGGAGAGAGACTGGTCCTAAAGTAAAATAATACCCCTCTATATGTATAATTACACTTATACACTCATACATCACCTCACACCACATACATCATAACATATACATACATACACACGTACACACACCACCTAATACCTCATTGCACCACCTTATACCACTTAATTCCACACACCACCAATAATATATCCAATACTTACCATAAAACTACAAAACAATGCGTGTCAACTCCAAAAAATCATTAAAAACTCGAAAATCAGGTTAATATAATGAGGGAGACAGGAACATTAGCTTTTATGTGGAGTTAATCTGTGAGGGAAGGCATGGCGAAGGAATATATGGGGTTATGAGGCAGCTATGCGGTTTTCAATGGGTTTAGGTAGCTAATAGAGCCTTACCTGTTACTTATTATGCTTTGGTAGCTTCAGACAACGGTAAAGGTAGAAATATTATGAGATTCCTGAGATGAGTGGAAATGGCGGGGAATAACAGGCAATCTTAACCTATTAACTAAGTTGTAAATACTTTTATACGCCTTTGATTTATATGTACAACCCTATTTTCACATTTAACAATTAACAATGCACTTTATTACTGCAAGTTTTGGGTGTTTAGGAGGTTTAAATAGTGTTAAATTTGAAATATAAGATAAACTGTCCCATGAGTAAGATTGTTTCCTCATCTCCCTTACGCAAGTCAAAACAATAATACGTGACGTCATCATTACGTCATTAGTGTACCACGTGGGACTTGCATAACACTTGCTGCTGCTGCTGCTCCTCTTCCTCACCCACGCCAGCCTCAAAATAACCCCATGGCAGTTACTAAGCTGTTAAGACCCACGAACAATGCCAACAGCTATCATTATTTACGTTATTTGATAGGAAAAGGCTGCAACATTATTTATCAGGTTAGTGAGAATGTTTTGTTCTAGTTATTAATGTAGAAGTCTTGTTGATGGGTGACTAGAGCCGTAAAAAAGATAAGCTAATGAATAAATCACCCTTATAAACCCCACATCACTTCACTGCGACTATTTTCAAAGACAACAGAAATTATTAACCCTTTTCTTATGTGTTTCTCCTTAGTAACATAGAAATCTCGTTAAGTAATACAAGACAGAAGTAGAGGGGCCGATCAACAGAGAGACGACCTTCGAGCGAGATATTATTATTTAAAGGTTTATTGTGTGGAGCAAATACATACATATTATATACAATATACATGACTGCTATTGCCAGACAATGGTGGTGCGAGTAAAGCAGGCGTTTCGTCATGGCGCTGTGGCGACAATGGTTGCGCTTCAAGTGGGTGGGTGGAGGTGCGGCCAGGAAGGAGCATAGCACCCTCAGTAATAAGGGATGGTCAGCGGGGTGGAGGAGAGCAGCAGCCTACATGGTGGCGGACAAGTAGAGCAGCCCTGCTGGTCCCGCGGTGGGTGAACAGCAAGCCACCACCACTGCCAGGCTGAGCTGATGGCAACTCTGCCGCTCTCAGGGCGGCTGTCGCCGGGCAGCAGGACAGGGGATGGTGGAGGAGTGGTTGGCGATCATCATGCCTCCCACAGTGGCCAAACTCCTGCCCCTGGAAGCCGTCGTACAGCTTTCCCCCTCCCTGGTGCAGTAGCTAGTCACGGGGAACAGCAGCAGCGGTGGAGGAGGCGCTGGGGAGAGAGGAGACGCAAATTACTATTGTTCATCAGTTAAATACATTCACTTCATTCGGTTACAACACAAGAAATGAAGGGAAGAAGATGCTGCAATAAGATATCACATCTCTATGAGGCAGGTCCTGTAGCAAACATAAATATACCGAGAGATTTCTACCTATTATCTATCCCCTGCCTATTGATTAAGCACACACACACACACACACACACACACACACACACACACACACACACACACACACGGTAAGCATACAGTAACTCATGCTATAATGGCATATACAGTCTGCGCGAAAAGTTACCGCGCCAATTGTTTTGGGTTGCATATTTCCTGTCAGATCACAAAAAAACTTAAAATTTGTAATTCCACCCAGTTCTTAGTACTTTATTGCATTTCCCTTTTTCTTTAGCATCTCTTTGAGACTTTTTGGAATGCTATCAGCTAAATTTTGAAGTGTCTCAGGCTTAAAATCTGCCCAACATGTGCGAAGCTCTTTTTCCAGCTTGGGGAGTGTGGAGGTATCACGGTCTCTTAGTTTGGCCTTAATTACAGCCCATAAATTCTCTATTGGAGAAATATCTGGTGAATTGCCAGGCCAATCTTTTATGGTGTTGATTTCACAATTATCTAGCCATTCTTTAACAATTTTAGCAGTATGAGCTGGTGCCCCATCCTGCTGGAAAATCTCAGCTTTGGTTTTCTCAAATGACAACTCAAGATGATCCATTAAGAGTTCCAAATACACTTCTTTTGTGATAGTAGTATTTTTAGGGAACACAACAAGATCACCAAGACCACTAAATGTAAAACATCCCCAAACCATCAAACTCTGAGGGTGTTTAGTGGTTTTTTGAGTGTAGCGGGGGTCATTGGGATCAGAGCCTGGCCGGCGGTACACTCTGTTAGATGTTGTACCACTAACACAGAAAGTGCTCTCATCAGACCACAATACTGTACGCCACTTCTCTAAGGTCCAATCTTGATATTTCCTTGCAAACTGGATCCTTTTCTTTCTCTGGGAGTCATTTATAAGTGGCTTTTTCTTTGCGCGGTAACTGCGGTACCCAAGGTCACGGCGCAAAGCATCATGGACAGTACGGAGACTGACACCAGCAAATAAATTAGGATTCCCTTCCTTAATTTGGCGTCCTGTAAGGCTGGGATTAACCTCCAGCTGCCTCCTGAGAAGTGTTCTTGTCCTCTCGGATACCTTACGTGGCCTACCAGATGCCTTTCGTGGGAGCGGCAAATTTTTGCTTCCACCAGCTTTGAATTTCTGTATGAGCTCCTGAACAGTGCGGAGCTTAAGGCCCTTCTGAATGCATATTTCTTTGTTACTGATACCTGCTTTATGGAGATCTATGATAGCTTGAATAGTTTTTTCATCAGTACGCTTTCCACCCATGTTTACTACGGTCTGATACGTAAAAATAGAAGCGCAATATTAGGGCAGAAAACAAAAGAGCTAACAAGGCAGTACCATACATCCACCCTCTGTGACAACATCTGGTGGACTGGGGAGCGTCTCCCTAATCTCCAGTGAGTGACGCGAGGGTGTACCTCGCTGCCAGACGTACAATCGCTCTCTCTTCCCTGATCGCTCTGCTCTTAGAAGCAAATTACAGTTTATGCGGAAAGTTACCGCGCCGATCCTTAGACGCGGTAACTTTTCGCGCAGACTGTAAGTCAGGAAGGCAAGAGGGCATGGAGGCCCCCGCTGCCCTATGACGTCACAGCTGATGACGTCACAGCTGATGACGTCACAGCTCAATATTTACGTAGCGTAAACCATTTTAAAAATGACCCCTCGATAAAACGATGTCAGATCAAACTAATGTATCTGTTTCGACGTGATAAATAGGATAACTAATTCCCAAAGTATAAACACACTCCTAACAACAGTATTTCTAAAGAAATTCTAAGGGGAAAAAACGTGTTTTATAAAAATTACCCTTTTTAACACTCGTTAAATATCCATTAACTACCACTTCAACGGAACCAAAACCCATTTCAAAACAATTGATTAGTTATTCTTAATTATTTTAAACACTTTAGAGTGAGTTAGAGGCAGAAATAAACTATTGACAGGCTGATAAATAAGTTATTAATGTAACTTTGAAACCGCTAAATAACACTTTTCCTCTCCACTCATTTCACTGAACTTTAGGCATAAAACATCATTGTATATGGACTATCTTTTGCAAATAATAACAACTTGATACAGCCTTAAATAAAAAAGTGCATTTGGCGTTCCAAGAAATTTGGCGTAAAAACTCCCTCTTATTTACCACCCTGATAACGCCAACCACAGCGATCTCCACCCCTTACACGCACGGAAATGACGTGAAACACGCTGCAGTATTCATAGAAAGCGTTAAATTTGACTATTGATCCCAAATAAACAGTCCACAAACGAAAGAAATATCCTGGTATATGAGCCGGCTGGCGGAGGCCCCGTGGTGGCGTACGGCCCCCCCTCCTATCTCACTCCCACCTTCATTAATCTTAAAATTGACCACAAAAGCTATGTCTGAATGGCTCATATGAAAGCTTTGTACCATGGCTGCATACTGTGGCTGTATGATTGAGAGATATGGCTTAAAATGACCGATAAAATATAAATTTAAGATGGCGCCGCGGGTGTTAGGTGGTGACTCACCTTACATAAACCTTGATACACGGCTGGTCACTTGAACCCTACAGTATTTCAGGTAAAGATCGTCTTAATACGCCACTACAGCGGCAAAAACATCGTGAAATACCGCTATTTACTTTAAACAGAGGATTTTTCAGGTAGAAATCGCCCGTATCCGCTCAAGCAGAGGCTTTTCAATAGGTTAGACACAGCGCACCTCCATGCACCTTACCTCAGGACACACTGACTGCCTCCATCCCCACCCTCATGCATGGATGGCCTGGAATTAGCATAGTATTATTTTAACAGCTGCCAAAAAGTGGTTGTATTTTTCCATGTTTCTCTTGACGCAGCTAAGAAATCGAGTAGGTTATATGCAAAGAACGTAGATAGACTGTAGATAAAGATGTATATAACCGCCACAAATAACCTGATTTGCGAAAGAAAACACCCGTAAAATAAGTGGAAGGAACAAACCCGACCGTAAGTCATGTCTACCCCCACTCGGAGCAAAAAGTAGTGGTATTTTTCAATGGTTCTCTTGACACAGCTGAGAAATCGAGTGGATAATATGCAAAGAATATAGATAGATAATAGATAAACACGTATATAACCCCACAAATGTCAAACTAAAGCGAATTAGCGAAAGAAACGCGAAAATTAACGGAGCAAACACTCGGAGCAAAAAGTAGTAGTAGTTTTTCATGTTTCTCTTGCCACAGCTAAGAAATCGAGTAGATAATATGCAAGGAACATAGATAGACAATAGATGAACATGTATATAACCCCTTAAACGTCAAACTAAAGCGAATTAGCGAAAGAAAAACATGCAAGTTAATGGGGAAACAAGGACGACCGAACCATGTTTACCCTCACTTGGGACAAAAAGTAGTTGTATTTTTCCATGGTTCTCTTGACACAGCTATGAAATCGAGTACGTTGTATGCAAAGAGCATAGATAGACAATAGATAAACATATATATAACTCCATAAACGCCGCAAATAAGCCTGATTATCGAAAGAAAACACGTAAAATGAGTGGAAGGAACAATGCGGACCGTAAGTCATGTCTACCCCCACTCAGAGCAAAAAAGTAGTGGTATTTTTCAATGGTTCTCTTGACACAGCTGAGAAATCGAGTAGGTTATATGCAAAGAACATAGACAATAGATGAACACGTACATAACCCCACAAATGTCAAACTAAAGCGAATTAGCGAAAGAAACGCGAAAATTTACGAAGAAACAAGTAGTCGTATTTTTCCATGTTTCTCTTGCCACAGCTAAGAAAACACGTAAGTTACATACAAGGAACATAGATAGACAATAGATGAACACGTATATAACCCCATAAACGTCAAACTAAAGCGAATTAGCGAAAAAAAAACCCGAAAGTTAATGGGGAAACAAGGCTTACCGCTAGTCATGTTTACCGGCACTCGGATCAAAAAGTAGTTGTATTTTTCCATGGTTCTTTTGACATAACCAAGAAATCGAGTAGGTTATATGCAAATAACATAGATAGACAATAGATGAACACGTATATAACCCCATAAACTTTCTCACACTGCTACTTCT
>CM035203.1:9629140-9640445 GCA_020233015.1 Callinectes sapidus | reverse complement strand
GAGAGAGAGAGAGAGAGAGAGAGAGAGAGAGAGAGAGAGAGAGAGAGAGAGATTAAGAACACGAGACAGAGTACAGTGAAACAATTCAATAGTAAACAAGTAAAAGTAAACAGTAAATAAGATCGGGAAAAAAGAAAATAAACCAGGAACAACACAAAGGAAACACACACACACACACACACACACACACACACACACACACACACTCGAGGAAACAAAAATAACGAATGGACGAAAAACAAATAACGCAAATATGAGAAAAAAGCAAAGAATCGAACCAGACTGCAACTGAGCCCAAGCCATGACGCCCTGCACCCTGACGGAGGAGGAGGAGGAGGAGGAGGAGGAGGAGGAGGAGGAGGAGGAGGAGGAGGAGGAGGTATGGAGAGGTGAGAGCCATACATCACCTCTCCCTCTCCCTCGGCGGCCTGAGCGATTGGTTGCCTGCCCAGGGGAGTAATGGAGCCGATGGCCACTTTATAGAGGAAATTTCCCATTCTGAAGTCCTGATAAGGCAAGATTTACGAACGAAAAACGGGCGGAAAAGGTGAAATGGTGCCGGGCTCTATCTCTCAGTAGACTCAGTTAAAAGAGAGGAAAGAAATAAGAGGAGTACTGACTTTCTATTTCCCCAGTGTTATCAGGCGCTGGAGAGGGAGTACAGGCGACAAGACAGGAGGGAGGGAGGGAGGGAGGGAGGGAGGGCAGGACGCAGGGAGGGGCGGCAGGGGCGCAGGGGCGGCAAGGGCGGATGGAGCCCCATAGGGATGACGAGGAAGCGAGTGTTTCCAGAATGAGTAAGTTGGCGAGTCCCCCTCCGGATATTAAAGAATTCCGTGCAACACTGTGTTCCTCGTGAAGAATGGAAGTGCTTCACCAATTAAGGCTTTCACGGGGCACAGGCGTGAACTCACCCGCACACAGACACATGCACACACACACGCGCGCGCGAGCGCGCGCGCCCACGCATGCACTCTGCCACTCTGCAAGGAAACACTATCCAAGAAATAGTGTAGTGACAACACAACCGAGGAAAACATAAAACCTCCACTGATTCTAAACAAAAGTATTGACGAAATAAAATTCCAATTCGAAACAACATTTGTCTGATTGATGAAGATGTACGAGTATGTAGCTCAGGAAGTGATGTAACACACCACTCACTCTATTCCAGAACAGACTGTGTATTTACATCAGCAACGCTCTCCCTCATGCACTCATGGAACCAATATAAAGCTATCACTTACTGCCTCCTGATTAACACACACACACACACACACACACACACACACACACACACACACACACACACACACACCAGTAGCAGCAGCAGTAGCAGCAGCAGCAGTAGCCTGGAGTCATTATGAGTTTGTGATAATTTGAGGAGGTGATGAAGCACAGCTGGCCGACACTTTACGGCCGCCAGCACGACGCGGGACGGTAAGCGTTAACAGAACTAATGATTTACTGTACCAGTCTCAGGTAACTGGAAACACAATTTTTCACTTAAACAAGTGTTCCTCTTTAAGCTTTTGCTCTCCTCAATTCACCAGTCTTTTGCTACCAATCCAGCCAAAAACAGCTTATCAGATAAGCCACATTACTCAATTCTCCAGAAAACACACACACACACACACACACACACACACACACACACACACACACACACACACATAAAAAAAAATACGTCATAACTGATTTACGATTTATAAATTGAATACCACGCACGAAGTCGGTGAATGGGGCACTTCATCATGGTATAGTGTATGGCAGTGAAATGGATGAGGTTTGTTTTGGTTTGGGAGACGTGCGTCTCATGTTGATTTGCATAATGGCACATTTTTTACTTGGCTGTTCAGATCAATGCTTCGTCTCATGATAATGGAATGAGACTCAGCGGTAAGAGAGGCAACACAATCATTGGATAAATTTTCCATTGACTGAAGGTATCAATTACTGGATTAAACTCGTGAGTAATGATATGCTGGTGAAGATTAAATCTTCTCGAATAATTAACTTGATGAACAAGGATGTAAGTGCATGTAAATACCTCTATCCATTATTCATCTGCTTTGGTTTTGCAGAGAGATTAATAAAGAGATGAGGGAAGCAAAAATGCAAACACACACACACACACACACACACACACACACACACACACACACACACACACACACACACACACACACACACACACACACACACACACACACACACACACACACAAACACTAATCTATAACCACTATAACGTACGCCATCCTGAGCACACTGCCGGAAAGCGGAAGTACAGAATAATTTCTTTCCAGCAAAGCACGGCTGTTCCTTTCATCTTGCGCTTCAATGACCCACACAGGAAGCACACAGTCCTTGCTCCCCGTCAGTTTTAGCACCAGTTTTGGGTTGTAATTCGACAATTTTATTAACATTACGAAGGGTCTATGGAGGTCAGAAGAATGATTTTGATCTTCACATGAGTTTCTGAAGCTGTATAAAATCGATAAATCATAAGCAGAATAAATATGAAAAACACATCCCAGTACTGAAGGGATTAAGCAAGTAGTTGAAGTTAATACAACCTTTTTCTCACTCACAAACCCCAGACGCTTTGAAAACCCTAGAATACAGACATTGGGAAGGTCGTGTATGTGAAGGCGAGCGTTGTGATGGAGGAGCACTGCGGTGAATGTTGCTGGAGGGCAATGGACAGTGGTGGGTTAGTACTGTTGTGGTTTATACGAATGAAGGAGAGAAAGAGAGAGAGAGAGTGGCGGGATGGACGTATATGGTAAAGGCTTAGCGTGATGAGCGTCAACGTGAGGAAGACGGTGAGAGAAGTAACGGGCGAGTGGAGGCTGTTAGTGGTGAAAGGTGTTGTGATAGAGTGAGGCGGTGTGAGGAGGGATGGAGGCAGTGAGGTGTGAAGGTTGTGGTGGTGGTGGTTGTGGAGGTGGTGGAGGTGGTGGTGGTGGTGGTGGCGAAGTGGTGTAGGCCAGTGGGGGAACACGATGGCCAGGTCGACCACAAACCCTTGTCCGAGCCAGAGTGATGAGTTTCCATACGTGCCCTGACTCCTCTGGTAATCGAATTTTCCTACTCGAGCTGTGTAGTAAAGTCGGGAATTTTGTTGGGCTACAGGAGGCGGCCACACCACACCCATGTTTATTTAAAAGGAGTGTTTAAATGTTGACTTATTATACACATGTCGTTTCTGAAAAAAAAGGTAATAGTAGTGATATTTTGGGGTGGAATATTGCAGACTCTCTCACCTGTGCCTCTATGGTGCTTTGTTGTGGCTCATCAAAACTACAAGCACAAACTTTCCTCTGTTTCTAATCGGTAGCTGCCTTTATTGCCTCTCTAAATTCACCTTTGACAGCAAGAAGAACAACAACAACAGCAACAGCAACAACAACAACAAAGCTTTTCCCTCAGTCCTATTTTTCTCCGGCGCCTCCATTGACAGGTCTGAATTAAAACATCATCAAATTACACCAACACTACGCAGGCGCGCCGCGGTATTTGAACATTAAAAGAGCGTTAATTTGGCGGTGCATTGTAAGATACCGATCGTGCCATGTAATTAACAGCCAGATTATGCAATAAAAGAGTATTGGTTTGCCATTAACCTTGTAGTAGTATTGCAGTGAAGAGGGGATTTAAATACTAAATTGCTCTCATTAAGGCAATTATTCATGCTAGGTGATTGCATTTCTTATATCTAACCGCCCCCCCCCCCCCTCTCTCTCTCTCTCTCTCTCTCTCTCTCTCTCTCTCTCTCTCTCTCTCTCTCTCTCTCTGCCAGGCTATAGTGAGCAGTGACTCGTCAAGGCGGCCAAACACTCTCCTGAAGCCAATTTCGCCAAGCGTTATTGGTCCGCTCCTCGGCGCCACACTCGCCGCCCTCACACCTGCAGCCCCGCGCCACCTCCACACAAAAACCTTCTCTCCAATCACAGATACCCACTTCACTCATGCAATATGGAAACACATAACCAATGGAAAGAATGGCTCAGAGCTGCGACCAACTTTGTAATTAGGTAAACACGATATGTATGCATTATGTACGCGAGTGTAATATGAATAGTCACGCTGGTTCATGATACAAAACATTCATTTCAAATATATTAGCAAGAGATTGATGATGCAATACCGCAATACAAGAGTAGGTTGAAGCCTCTCGTAATGTTACATATACTTTAAGAATAATCAAAGTTTTAAAGACCTCTACAACACCAAAAATCTCGGGGAATCTAATTATGCGTGTACAGGATGTGATTGCGGTACAAACGTTCTCTTAAGAGCCCCGCTAAAAGGCACATTAAGAGTTAATTTAATGTTTGCGTTGGGTTTCTTCGTGTTTCGGTCATCGGGTACAGAGGGAACAGTGCGACCATTACCCTCGTGTTGTCTCGCCCCTGGGAGGAACGCCACACAGCATGAACTGCTACCAATTAAAACTTTGTCCATTATTCCCTTATTGTAAAGCGACTACGGTAAAGTTTATTTCCTGAGACTAAATTATATCCCAATGAATTCCACACTAATCTTGTCCGGCACTCCCACCTCCCTCCTTTCTATTATATATCGCTAACCTCCTTCCCCGACACGATCTCGACCACTGCTTGCATCATACTGTACCTGGAGGAAGCTCAGCAGGAGGCACAGTGTTCATGAAGGCACTGATTTATCCTCGCTTTGTATGAGGAGGACCATTTTCCTCGATACAACCCTTCACGACAGCCATAGTGCTCCTGAGTCACCCAGAAGTACGCCCCAAGTCACCGTCCCCACACTGAGCCCCAACAAGCAGGAATAAAGAATCCTTGACTACCAGAAGAGAGGGAGCAGGGCGAGGAGGGAAGGTAAAGAGAGGAATGTGTTTGCAAAAGCGCAAGAGGTGAAAAGAAAAGAGCACGGAGCTGAATATTTATAAGCAGCAGCACCAGCAGCAGCAGCAACAGCAAAAATAAGAACAAAAAAAGACGACACACCTAAGACCCTTGATATTCTTTTGACGAAGAGATGCTCGACGACCCAAGCCCAGCCAGGCAGTGAAGGGTGAGAGCCTCGCCCGGCCAGGACCCGCCACGCCACGCCCCTCCCCTCCCCTCCACCCGCCCCATCCCATCCTGACACCCTCCAGCTGATCTTCATCCTCCTCAGCCTCCTCCCCACAGCGAGAAAAGTTGTCCAAGGTGCCATATACCAGCGTGATGGCACTGCCGGGTACATGTAATGGCACTTGGCGTCGGCGTAACTTCACATCTCAGGTACAATGGACCGTACTTCGTCTAGCAGACATAGCAGGAGTGTGGAGGAGGCAGGGAGGGACAGAGGAGGGAGGTAGGGAAGGTAGGGAGGGTAGGGAGTAGGCGGGTGATGGAAAATGATGAGGGAAGAAGGCTGGGGCAAGGCTAAACTCATGAGCAAATGGGCCCAGGAGGCCTCTGCCTTGGGTAACTCCTCCCTCCTTCATGCTGAGCTTACCTGTCTCTACACACAAAGTTTTGAAATATGTAAAACTTTGAAGATTAACACGTGCCTCCCACAGCTACACTTTTTCCCTCCCAACCTTTCTCTTTTCATAACCAAGAGTGCGGCAGAATATTCCCTTTTTCAGTTCATTATTTTTTTCTTCTGGTGTGTGACGCGGCTCTATACTTGCGCGCACTTTCCTTTCCTAATTTGGCCTTTTTATCTTTCCAGTTATTTTTCTGCCTTTCACTTTTTGAATCACAAGATGAATTTTAC
This sequence comes from Callinectes sapidus, assembly GCA_020233015.1. NCBI lineage: Eukaryota > Metazoa > Arthropoda > Malacostraca > Decapoda > Portunidae > Callinectes > Callinectes sapidus. Next base: position 9,634,692 of record CM035203.1, on the reverse strand, counting down.
ACCAGTCTGCTTTTCATGTTGGTTTACTGCTTTAACTCACTCTCACTCTCTCTCTCTCTCTCTCTCTCTCTCTCTCTCTCTCTCTCTCTCTCTCTCTCTCTCTCTCTCTCTCTCTCTCTCTCTCTCTCTCTCTCTCTCTCTGTCCCTCGCTCGCTCTCTCTCGTTATTTATGTGCTGCTATGAGTATTTCTATTTTTCCTGTGACTTTTATCATGTAAAAAGCCTCCTTGAGTCGTCTTTACTCGGTGACTAAATAAAATATACATAAACAAGCATAGAAGTAGGAAAGAAAACATGAAAGCAGGAAGCAAATGGAGATAAAAGCAGAAAATTGAATTTCAATGGAGGAGAGAGACATGAATGAGAATCAGGAAGACACAAGAATATAAAGGGAGGCAAGAGAACCGAGAGGGGCTAAGAATTTCTAAAAGGAGTAGTAGATGCAAGAGATGAAAGCCAAGCAATGGAGGCAGAAAGTAAGAATAGCGACTACGAGAGGGAACAAAACATGAAAGGAAAGTCAGCTTAACACAAGGGAAGGAAAGACGATTACGTGAAGTGAGAAAAGACACATCAAGGAAGTACAGTAATGACTTGCTGGGTCACAATGGATATTTAAGACACGTGAAAACTTGGTGCATTATATAAAAAGCTGCTTTGTACTAGCTAATATTCTTTTATGCTTTCCTGAGGAGATTCTGAACATTTTGCTGAAGAAAGTGGCGTTCTTACACCCTCAAAAAATATAAAGTGTGTCCAAAATTCTGTGTTGCTGATGAATACTGCAGCCGCGACCCCGGAACACCTGCTACACACACACACTCATTGAGAAAAATACACGAACTATGTTATTTTTTGCCTGAATCTAAATCATGCCTGCTGAATAAAAGAAAAAAAAAAAGGAGAAAATGCTGTGACGCCTTTTTTCGTGAAACTATCAAAATTCATGTTCAGAATAAAAATAATTCCAAAAAATGCCAGAGTCACACACACACACATCCACTCATCCCCACACCCCCTGAACCACCTACCAAAATACACAAACACACTTTTCTTATTTATATATTTACTTAGTGACTTAACGCTATTTTCTTGTGCACATTGTTAAGGGGCTTGGGGGCGGGGGACGGGGAGGAGGGGTGCCAGTGTGACCCAGTAGGAGCAGGCAGTCCCCCCCCCTCCCATCCCCCAGCAGGAGTCCCCTAAGGTTTGGGTGTCGGTGGTGCATGACATACCTCCCGTAATTCAGAGCCAGAATATGAAACAGGTGCTTAGGGAGCGAGGCAGTGAGATACGCCAGGCACAACTTTGCCTCATTTGGCTCTGGTAAGGAGGGAAAACTGAGAACCTTTATGTTAACTATCACAATGCAGCCAAGGACGGTGAGCCTTTTTGTCTCGGCAATGTGTCGAGGCAGGCGTCAGTAAAGGCTCAGTTTTACACAGCTTGTTTCATATACGTATCTCTGCACCGTACCACCTTCTCAGGACCTATAATATATACTGATAGATCAAGGCTGTCCCTCTAGCAATGTATTTATAAAGGCAACAAATTACACTTAGAGATATCGTCAATTTAGAGCAGTGTGGCAATAATGGCTTTTTTAGATCACACACACACATCTCACATTCTTATTGCTGTTGTAAGAAAGCAAGCAGGTGGCATTGGTGTAGCGGCAAAGAATTAAGGAAACCATCTGAGTGAAACACCTCCACACCTAACCATTGTCTGATGTGTACAAAGGAACAAATCCACTTCACCTGACGCACTCTGATGATACCAACACCACGCCCGTCCACCCGCCTGGTCCCTGCTCAGCGAACCGTGGCAGGGAAACTTGTGAACATTTTCTGATCAAACGAAAGGCCTTGCACGCGTTAATTACTGATTGAGAGTATAGGGAAAAGAGTGGCGGTAGTTAGTTTTTAATTAAAACTAATAAAGCAATTACAGGAGGGGAGTGTGGTCAGGCGAGCGTTGGCGATGGGCATTACCATGGGGAGGAGGTGTTCCCCTTCCCCTTCCCCTTCCCCTTCCCCAGGTGCCAGCTTGCGCCCCCCTACCACGCTCGCTTGTTTAAAATCACCATCTGTTTGCATGGGAATTAACAACAACACCACAAAAGGTAACGCGCCTATAGGACAGGAAATGGTGATTCACGTATAAATTGAAAACCTAACACAGGATTTGGCTACTATATATATACGTATATATTTCACGATACACACAATTTAGGATACTTTCTTGGTGCATTCATTGATAACTGAGTCACGTTGCTTCAATAAACTTTTCGACACTAATGGAATCTCGAAAAAGAAAACTTGAAGCTTAAAAAAACAAAGTGAATAAAAAGATAAATATAACATAGATATAAATTGCTACTCCCCTTCCCAATTTTCACCTTCATGCAAAAAATGCATAAAAAAATGGAAAAACTAAAAACTTTGAATATTTTTAACGCGGCGCCATTCGACAGCATCACACAGTAGTAATCTATATTTCACACATCCCACACATACACTTTTCCTTTTTTATCTTTACTTTTTATCACACTACCGAACGAGTGGCAGTAAGCGAACAATAAAAAAATAATAAAAAAATCCAGAAATTCCACACAGCGTATAGGAATCAGGGAGAGGAGGAGGAGGAGCGTGGGGAGGCGCGAGGGAGCGTGACTTGCAAGAAAGGAGCGTGACTTGCGAGAAACATTGCCACTCTCCCTTATATGTGTGACTCATGCTCGGATTTCAAACATTTTCGCGCTTCACCTGTATTTCAAAGGGATTTATCAATATTTACCCGAATTTTTGTGTGTGTGTTATTTTTACGATTCTAGAGGCAAAGTGGCAAGGTTTCTATATGATTAACTGGAGAAACACTTGAAAACACTGCTTATCGCCGCTGTGGCCTTTGAAAACAGTGGTGGTAAGAGAGGAGAGTGTTTCTGAATACGGACCCTCACCACACCACCTTCCCTTGCGCCACTCACTATCAGCAGCAGACCAATAACCACTGTCCACCTCCACAGGAACCAGAAACAATAAACTATCACAATGCAAACACAAGTGAGATAGTAAAAAGATGAATATAAAAAGAATATTCAAAATGGTTATCACTGCATTTCTCCTTGTACACCCCCCCCCCCCCCTCTCTCTCTCTCTCTCTCTCTCTCTCTCTCTCTCTCTCTCTCTCTCTCTCTCTCGCTCTCTCTCTCGCTCTCGCTCTCTCTCTCTCTCTCTCTCTCTCTCTCTCTCTCTCTCTCTCTCTCTCTCTCTCTCTCTCTCTCTCTCTCACAGGGCAGTGTCTACGGAGGTGTGAAACATGGACCAACGGCAGAGGCTCCAAATGTTAGACAAACTGGAGCTCTGAGTAAATATTTGACCTGTGCTTGTGTGTGTGTGCGTGTGCGTGTGCGTGTGTGTGTGTGTTTGTGTGTGTGTGTGTGTGTGTGTCTTTGAAGGTTGATTAAAACGCCCATCAAGAAAACCACCTTGAGGAAAAAGGCCAAAAGGGAGGAGGAGGAGGAGGAGGAGGACTTCGACGAGGAGGAAGAGAAGGAGGAGGACAAGGAAAACGAGTAAGAGAGAGAGAGAGAGAGAGAGAGAGAGAGAGAGAGAGAGAGAGAGAGAGAGAGAGAGAGAGAGAGAGAGAGAGAGAGAGAGAGAGAGAGAGAGAGAGAGAGAGAGAGAGAGAGAAGAAAGAAAAAAAAAAGCAGGAGGAAGCAAGGAAGTGGAACAGAAGGAAGGGGGTCAGTCAGAAGAGAAGTGACATGACTCCTGATGGGACAGTCAATGCTGGAAGTAAAGCTCTGATCTTCGCTGGTCTTCGCTGCCTTTCTTGTTTTATCGCTCGAGAGACACAAAGTTCAGTCCAGCCTTTCCTTTGGTGCGGGAGGACGTGATGTCAGCATGCACTTATCACGGCTTAAAAGGAGGAGGAAGAGGAGGAAGAAGAGGAGGAGGAGGAAAAAGAGGGAACACGGCAATAACGACAACGACCAAGGAAGCTGACGACTACAAAGGCAAGAAGGTGAAATAAAGATGCGACGACACGAGGGAAAATAGGCAGATACGAGGCCAGGAACAAAACAACACCGCCGTAATGTCTCCTGCAAAAATAAATGCCATGAACTCAATGGGGAAAAAATATATATAAGTGAGAGAGAGAGAGAGAGAGAGAGAGAGAGAGAGAGAGAGAGAGAGAGAGAGAGAGAGAGAGAGAGAGAGAGAGAGAGAGAGAGAGAGAGAGAGAGAGAGAGAGAGAGAGAGAGAGAGAGAGAGACATGAAAGGGAGGGGAGAGTAAGGAAAAAGTGAAAAACTAAAACTCCAAGCACCAACAACATCGAAACATGCCGGCAACAAACGGAAAAAAGGTAAACAAACGAGCAAAACAAACACGGTTAAGTAAAAACAAAAGCACACTGACACACGGGAAGGGACGCGGCAGGACCAGGGATGATACGCGCCTAACAAACCCAGAAGACTTACACGCCCACCTGTCTGTCACTCCTCACTTTTCACTACACCCGGATTTACACGCGAATTCCACCCATGAACTTCAAATTATATACTGTTGACTTAGTATACACACTTTCAAGGGAATTAGCGTAAGTCGAAAGGATAACCAGCTTGTTTCTCATCTTTTCACTACACCCTACAAATGACTACTTTTCACTCACGAATTCCTCCCATAAACCTCAAATTATAGACTGTTGACTTAGTATACACACTTCAAAGGGAATTAACGTAAGTCAAAAGGATAACCAGCCCGTTTTTCACCTTAAATAAAAGAAATAAGTACATTTTTTTAACTTTCCACCTTCGTGAACTAAATATTTTTCCACGTAGCATAATCCAAATGACTTTTCCTTACCCATCCACTACAATAAGCAGGACGTTTGTAAAGTTACATAATCTAAATAGCCACTTTTCCCTACCCTTCCATTACATTAACCCGGCTGCCTCACTAACACTTCACATAATCCAAATAAGAACTTTTCCTTCACCCTCCACTATTATAACCAACCCGTTTCTCACGTTACCTAATCCAAACAAGTATTTTTCCTTCCCCTCCACCTTCAGCAGTAAGCACAGGCAACACTGAAGGAAGTGGCGCTTTAAAGATGCATCCTGTGTGACTTTTCTTCCCCGCCATCCGCCTGCCCGTGCCTGCTGCAGGAAACACGCTATCACAGGCCAGGGAAAGCCACCCGTCCTTCGTTTGTATTGGGTGTAAATCTCCAAGACAAATCTGACCTAACGCAAGTAAAACGTAAACAAGGAGGAGAGCGCCTCTGTGCAACTCACGACCCTCTCTCTCTGAAAGTTGAGAGAGAGAGAGAGAGAGAAAGAGAGGACTCGTGAAGAGGAAGGGAGAAAGAGAGGGTGAGGGAGAACTCAGAAGAAAGATCCTGCAAAGAGGGAAAGGAGCGAATGGAAGAAAAGAAAAAGGGAGAGAAGGGGGATATTGAAGTGAGTAGAGCAAAAAGGAAGGTGCAGAGAGAGAGAGAGAGAGAGAGAGAGAGAGAGAGAGAGAGAGAGAGAGAGAGAGA
>CM035203.1:9615548-9623048 GCA_020233015.1 Callinectes sapidus | reverse complement strand
TATTTCGATTTTGTCAGATTTCCCGCCTTTCTCGCCTTTCATCTGCGGAACTTTATTTAAATGTATACCAAGTCCAAAAGTGATGAGAAATTGATATTGTAGTTGGTATGTTAGTTTGTTCTGGTGAAGCAGCATACAGTATTGCTATTTCTTCCTTATCAGCCATAGACCTATTAGTATTTTTGTCTATAGGGTATATTGATTGATTGATTGATTGACTGATTGATTGATAGTTTATTGACCACACCTCGTAACACAATATTTTTATGAAAACATACTATTTTGTAGCCCACCAATTTTCATACTTCAAGGTGAGTGATGTGATAATCTTTCTCTCATACTTCTTATTGTTCTTCGTGTTCTACGCAAACTACTGAGAAGGTAACGTGAAAATGAGCCGTTCTTTTTCCTCCGTGGTGTGAAAGGTGAATCATTGAAGATGTATGAAGGTGCGATGAGATGAGAGGTCAGTTCGCTTTCCACGGAGATTGCAAGTGAAAAAGAGAAAAGGTCAGACGGTCGATGCAGAGGTCACAGGTTATGGTTCGCCTCTGACACGTGGGCTCCGGGTCGAGGGTTACAGCGAGCAACACCACCAACACCACCTCGGCTCCTGTGTAAAGCCAGTGGTAAGTGTACGATAAATAGTTATTTCATTAATATTCCTCTGTAGTAATTACCAGCGCGCCTTGCAGTGTGGAAAACCGTCGCTGGTAATGGCTGTAATAATAATGCTCGCTATAACACATCGACATAGACATAAACTTGGCCCAATCCCAAACTCTGTGATTCCTTACATGATTAAAGCACAAAGACAATACGGAGGAACAAAAGACCATTCGAAATCTGTCCCTGTCATTTGGATAACTCTATGAAACTTAACGGGGACTGGTAAATTAGTGAATCTTTTTATTTACATTGTTCTTGGCCAGCTTCCTACTCTTATAGGAATAAAGAATGAAAAGTTATCAAATTATTCGTCCATTTATTTAGGAAAAAGGTGGTACGAGCGTCCATCCACGATATCAAAGACCACACAGTTCCTACACCAACCAAACACGCAGCTTGGAGACATGCCAGTATTCACACGTACATAACAAAGACAAGACACTTTTATCATCTTCAGTGCAGTTACTTCCACTGAATAAAATCATCCCTCAAGGCATGAATGTTGTGCATCACATTAATTGAAATTCTGAAGTGGTTCTTAATTTGTCTCTGGTCGAATGAGGGAAGTATCCATCACGAGGAAACAGATGCTGCTGAGTACATACATTTATGGAGAGTGTCGCCAGTGAAGCAGAACATGATCTCACAATAAATCACGCCGCGTAACACAATGCACTACTTCAAGACGCCACTTGTAACCCACACTCCCACACTCCTGCTTCGGGATGCACACGCCAGCCGCTATGAAATGGTGCGCCGTAACTATTGCATTCCGCTCACTCATAAGGTTTACGAATAGACCAACTGCCACGAACTATACCCCCCCCCTCTCTCGCTCTCTCTCTCTCTCTCTCTCTCTCTCTCTCTCTCTCTCTCTCTCTCTCTCTCTCTCTCTCTCTCTCTTGCTTGCTTGCTTGCTTGTTTGACAGCAGAGGTGAACGTTTTAAAGCTCAAAACGCTAACATAAATCCATAAAAGCTGGAGGATCTTTCAAAACTTCAGAGGGAAACGAGAAATACAACAACAGAGAGTGTGTGAGGGCTGCAGGTGGCGGCCATTACGAGTCTAGCGCAGCGCAGCGAGTAGGTACTCCTGTGTCGGCATATCGCACAGTACGAGCGAGTAGCGTCAGTACCGGACCAGCACTACCACCTGCTGTCCCGCATCCCACAAGCAATTGGTCCCGGACTGTACTGAGGGAAATGTCACGTTATAAAATGCATTACCGTGGTATGAAGTAACAAATTGCTCCAAAAAATATCTACATCACGCTTCACCAGCGCTCCTGTCAAGGGCGACAGCTTCCAGCACCTGACGGGCAGGTGTTCCGTGTCACTGCACCTGCCTGGCAGAATATGACAAGATAATGACAACGAACGAGATAATTACAGGTAGCTGCGCGAACAGATTAAAATGGTGTCACAAGGGACGTTGAAATATATTGTGCATTGACAGGCGTTTGCCATAATAACGAATGTATCAATGGATAAAAGTGTTTTTGACAATCTCCATTCGATGTTTTTAAATCTATAGTTTTATTTCACCAGGCGTGAGATTAAGGTGTCATTATTGTGAGTTATTATTGCACACCAATGTTTGTGAACTGTTGGAATACATGTATATCACAATTGTGTTTTCTGTGCTTACATTATACATAAATGTTGTTTTTGCTATTATTATATTGTTATGTACATGTGGAGGGGTGGGGGCAGGGGCCACCACTCACGGCTCAACCCGGCAAGGCATGACATTACTCCGACACTCCTCCTCCGGGCTGTGCCAGGCTGGGCATTAATAGCCAAGCGGGGCAGCGAGTCGCAGGAGCGTGCAGGCACTAATGGGATTCTGGCGGGCAAAGCAGAGCTTTCCACCACATCGCACAGGTGTGTGACAACGGAGAGAACACCTCACCTTAGCGCTGCATAATGGTGACCCCCCGGCCCGCTCCTGGGACAATAGTAGCAGCAGTAGCAGCAGTTGTAGCAAAAGCATTGCCTCCATTACTTAACACTCTTCTTCCGCATGAGATAGTGCCGCCCCAGACACCCTTTACCTCCCCTGCCGCCCCACTCCCCCAAGGCTTCCTTCCCCGCGACGTCTGCGTTACCTTGTGTACGACTGAGCGCGACGGTGTGGAATGTACGGCGCGTGCAGAATTCCAATAAGGGCGACGTGGCGAGGTAATATACTACCACCAACTCACTAATGAAGATGAGACGACGACAAATTTGATAGTCTGAGTCTCACACCTCCCCTCCCTCCCTTCTTCCCTCCCTCTGCCTGTGGAGTAGTTGGTGGTCCAAATAGCATCTTCAGGATCCGTCTGATTTTCCTCATACCTGAAGGAAAGACCATTTTTAGCCCCTTCAGTTCAGGAGGAAGCGGTGAGACATACAACGCGTGGCAGTCCCTGTGTAGTGTATGCCTGTAGTATGTATGTTGCAGGAGCGCACGCCTTGCACACTTGATCGTCACTCCTCCTGCGGGCAAGAGTGCTACCAACGGCTCAGCACATTCTGGCAGTTCATATATTCGTGACAGGGATGTTCAAGGTAACATCTTCACCCTCCCTTCCGCTGGAATGGATATTTGAGTGTCATCCTGTCCCAACACGCTATCGTGTAGACATGGGTATTTGGGGCCGCCACACCTTCATCCTTCACAGTGATGGAGTGGATATCTGAGGGCTCCCGATCCTTCATGGTTAAAATGTGGGTTTTTGAAGGCGATCTCCTCACCACGTTCCCTTCCCACCGGCCTTTTAAGCTGCCTTAGACTCCGGCCTTGTGGTGAATTATGATCCACATTATTATAATATATTAACCACAATTCCCCCTCTGATCCTTTTCCTTCAATATTAATCATATAATATTCAACGCTCGGGATAAACTAGTTAAAAAGGCGGATTTTTCTCCCACACATCAAATGAAATAACATTTTTTTTCCTCTGGATTCGCCGTAAACAATTACACACTGACAAACATCATTGTACATACACGACATTGTTTTTAATCTCTCAGTTTTATTAGCTTCAACACGTGATCGTAAAATATTTTTCGATAATAAAGTTTTGTAATTAAATTAAATGACACTGACAGAGGAATCTAATTACCCAGTTAATGTCCCTGTCACGTTGTTTCCAGAGCCTTAATCGTGTAAGGCTTAATGATTATGTATGACGCTTCACTCAGCGACCTCTGAAACAATTAAAGCCACACTCAATAAGCTCCACCACTCACCACCAACACAACGCACTCTGCCACTCACTCCTCACCCTAACAATGACAAACACACTCCATACCAAAGCAAAGGTCAGCCAATTAATTACCTTCTTATTACTTATATTAACCGAATTTTAAGACTAATATTGGTGGCGTCATTTACATAATCAGATGCCGCCCTAATATACGCAAATGAGATCCCCGACCGCAGCTGTGATTGATGTAAGCTGATCGGCGAACATTAGGCTACTGGGGCGCGGCGAGGCAGGGGAGGCCAGCAGGGAAAGGTGAGGGCTGGACCGCTTGATGATGTTGGCCCACGTGACTCCCTGATGGATGGACGAGGGGATGTAGGGGAAGCAGAAAAGGGACATGTGCAGCGTCTCTACACGGAGGGGAGGAAGGCTGGACAACACGGGTGGTTATGTACCTGAGAGACTTATAACGCCACACTAAAGAGGATAGGAACATTAGATTAACAGGTAAGGAACAGCTAAGGATAGAAGGATTACGAATATTCCAACACGTCATTGCGGCTAAGCTGATCCTACACTCTAAAAACGTTAGCGTAAACACATCTTCCTAGCATTCCCCGACTCGTCTTGTTTACAGTGGGAAATATGCAAGGAAAACAAGGCTAGTTGGTTGGCATGCCTGGCTAGATAAAATTCAGATCAGAGAAAAGAAAACGGAGGAAAAATTTGACGTGAAGTGGCTGTAATAAGCACACACACGAAACATTATAGAGAAAATGTACTTAACTTTAAATTCGGATCAAAGAAAGGAAAAAGGCGGTTGAAAAATTTGACATGTAATGGCTGTAATAAGCACACACACACGACACATTACAGAGAAAATGTACTTAACTTTTTCAGATCAGAGAAAGGAAAAAGGGACGGAAAAAATTTGACATGTATGTAGTGGCTGTAATAAGCACAGACACGACACACTGTAGAGAGAACGTACTTAACTTTGTCGGCGTAATGAGCGTGGTCCAATTATAGCGGTGGAATAATTAACATAAACAGTGCCCTCACCTGTCCATAATGAGGTGGGCTGGAGTAAGGAGTGGAGGAAGACTAGGAACACTAATTTGGGCGTCTGTGTATGCCATCCGTCCGTGTGTCAGTTTATAAGTGGTTGTGTTAATTTGATGTGTGCGTTCCTGTTAAGGCTGCACGTGCTTACTCTTCAGAATTACGCTGGTCGCCTCCCTGTCCGCCTCTCCAGTCCCACACCACACAGGGAAAGTGATGAACGATAAGCACTTTTATTTTATGCATGAACTACCCGCTCTTGCCTCAGAAAGCGACGGTAACCTAAGGAATGCGCCAACATTACATTAAGCTAGACAAGGAATGAATAGCGCAATGCGAACGTAAAGCTTCATATATATATATTTTTTTTAAGGGGGAACGTCCTCACTTCCTTTTCCTCCCATACTTTTTAGCCTGAGTGTATGCAAGTGTTCTACCATGTTTGCGAAAGTCATGGGAGGTAATGGATAAGCCGATTCTCTCCTTTTGGCCTCATTAAAACTGACTAGCTTACAATTACAGCTTCACTATCACGGCGGCTCTACACCACCACCACCACCACCACCACTGCTGCTGCTGCTCTTCTCTTGGCCTCATCACTACAGCTTCCCTATAACGTTCTATACCATCATCATCACTGCTCTTATTTTGACCTTACTCACCACTACAACTTCCTATCCAATCCTACACCACCACCACCATCGCTGCTCTCATTTGAACCTCACTCACACAGACACCACTCATTGCTACAACTTCCCTATCACGCTCTACACCAATTCCCAAAATCATTCTTACCCGACCGGCGGTTCCTCAGTACCCAATATCCTGCTGTCGACTCGGGCACTCCCTCAAGGCCCTGATTCCGATCTGGAGCAGCTGACCGGATATTGAGGAGCGAGATAACAAAAACAGGTCTCGCCTTACAGTAAATGAAGGTGTCCACGCAAATAGAAATGCCAGTATGCGATGAAATGAACCCAAATTTGAGGCCAGAAGGTGCTAAGATGCGTAGGCTTAAATTAAAGAGAAGAATGTGTGTTTTATAAGCGAGGGTTAAGAGGATATGTAGATAGGAGTGTGTGTGTGTGTGTGTGTGTGTGTGTGCGTGTTGACTGGCAGTGTTATATTCGTCTTCTGGTGTTGTTGTGTGTGTGTGTGTGTGTGTGTGTGTGTGTGTGTGTGTGTGTGTACAGAGGTGGGTAAGGAAAAAGAGTACGCGTGTGTATGGAAGCAGAAAGGAGGTGGAGGACGGGACAGAAGTTGTATACAAGGGGAGGGGAGCAGAGAAGTGGGCTCGGTGAAGGGGGGATGGAGGGTTGTTTATTGGAAAGGGCACGACAGAACAAAAAAATCACGTTTCCAATTCTAAAGCTCGGACTTTTAGGGTTTTTTTTTCCCTTCCGGTCGATAACTGTAACAAAAAGACTGCGTTTGGCCCACTGCACCCTTTCCTTGCCTCACATTCCTCATGCCCCCGCCACTGCCGACACTGCCGCCACCACAGCGCCACATTCCTCACCGCTACAGCCTACAGCACACCCGGGGGAAGCCTCAGGGGAGGACAGGGACGCCAGGAAGGTGTCTCCAGAGTATAAGTTGCACACGTAATGATGCAAGGCAGGATTTATTGAAGCGTGTAATCCTGCCTTCCTCTCCCTCTCTCTCTCTCCCTCACAGGACAACACTGGTGACTGAACTGATGGCTAAGTGAAATAACGATGGTAAATCACATACTTTTCTCTTCCTACACAGTAGTAACGGGGCTAACTTATCAAAACAAACCAAAAACAAGACCAGGGAAAAACGACCTCAATAAATATTTTCTTGTTGGGATAATTCCAAAACGGAGGTGAGTTGTGGCAGGAAGCTTAGCCGTGTCATTATAGGAATATTATGCAGTCGGAAGGAATTTCACGTCCCATACATTTCTTGAAGTATTTTCATTAAGGTTTCCAGAGACTCTCATCCTGCTAGTCCCTTCCAGTGCTGTATTTCTTTCCCCCTTCACTTCACTATGCCTTCCTCTCAAACTCTCTTGATAATCTCTTTCAGTGCACTCTTTCTTCTTCCCTTCACTTCACACTCTACTCATTCCCTTCACTTCAATACACCTTCCCTTCCAACCTAATAACGTCTTCTAGTATAGCTTTTCTTCTCCCCTTCTCTTCACTATGGCTTCCTTTCACGCTCTACTCAGTCCCTTCACTTCAATACCTCTTCAAACCTTCATATTAACATCTAATATAACTTTTCCTCTCCCCTTCACTTCACTATGCTTTCCCTTCACACTCTCCTCATCTTCCCATACTCCAAAATTGCTCTTTCTTTCTTCTCTCTCGTATTTATCATGTCTTCCACCTCTTGTCTTCTCATTACCACCACCGCCGCCGCCGCTGCCTCTTCTCTTACTACAACTATACTAACCATCTTTGCTCGCTCTAACCTCAATTCCTCAGCATAAATGAGAAAATTGTCGAGTCTTATCCCTTCTTTCACCCGTTCCTACCATACCCCTTTGAAATCTCTCTCTCTCTCTCTCTCTCTCTCTCTCTCTCTCTCTCTCTCTCTCTCTC
>CM035203.1:9562367-9576278 GCA_020233015.1 Callinectes sapidus | reverse complement strand
GGTGGGAGTGGGGATGGAGGAAAAGGGTCCATCGCTATTCTAGCAGCGAGAGGACCTCGTAAAAAAGTTAGATAATTACTCTCAGCCTGAGGAGGCGTGAGAGGCAGCGCAATTTCACCTGCCCTAAAGACGTGACTGAATTAGCCACCTGGTAAGTACTTAATTAAAACAAATATGCGAGTTTTTCCTTAATGGGAGACACACAAATGCGTCAAATGTTTATCTTTCTCTATTGATGCAGTATATATTGCACCAGATTTGCTTATTTACAGTTTACATACACAATCAGTGAGTTACGTGACTCTATCTACAAACTGTGACGGTAATGCCGGAAATGAAGCTGCAAATAAGAATAAACAGCATCAAATTAATGGAAACGGAAGAGTAAAAATATCTGTTCTCTTTGTACACTCTTTTTTGCATTTTGTTGGGACATATGCAAGAAAATATAGTGTCTACTTTTACTCTTGGAAATGGGAAAGTCATTAAGGAAGTTGGCAATAAATACCGGTGAAAAAAAGACGATAATGAAGGTACGTTTTAAAATCCATGATCTTTTCTGCGGGTAATTGTACTCCAAAATGCCATCACTTCTGCAACAGATGCCAATATCAGGTGACGTGCAATAAAAGGCTTTCATTAAACTGGATTTTATAGTTTCATTAACGTTAGAGCGCGGCTGTACAAATAATGTTATCTTGTCTCCTTCCCCGTCTTTATTTTACGGCCACGCAGGTGTGTACGTATATGCACACACACACACACACACACACACACACACGCACACGCACACGCACACACACACACACACACACACACACACACACACACACACCATCACCCTCCGCGTCAATTATCAACAAAAACCAGGTCTGTCATCACCACCCACACGAAAGTAAAAAAAAGAAAAAAAGAAAAAATGCTTGATTGTCAAATGAAAAGCAATTAAAAGTAATCAAAAGCATTTTTTTCCCCACACTCTTTTTTCTCTTTGTTCTTGGTTGATATGTGCGTAAGTTATATTCGCCTATTAATACACTGCAGGGATAGGAGATAAAATAGTTGCTCCTTTGTCTCCTTTGTGCTGCCACCTGCTCTATCTAAGAAAATAAACTCGCGAATTAAGGAACGCTAATTAAACGCGTGTGTTCGCTCATGTGTTACTGTGGCGGTGAGAGGCGAGTGGTGAGTGGTGGTGAGGGGTGGTGTGGTGGTGACATTACAGTGCTGTGATCTATTGGTGTTGTGGGGAGGAGACTGAAAATATATGATGTAGGTGTGGTAATGTGGTGCTGTGTGAAGCTGTCAAGGAGTTTTTATCTATGTATATTTATCTATTTATATTTATATTTATACTTATTTATATATGGACCCATATTTTTATCTTTCTATCTGTTTACATTTATCTATTTATATTGATCTAAGAAGATATTTGGCTATGGTTAATAAAATAGAGGTTAAAAAGGAAGGTTTAATGACAGTACCAGTTCAGAATCACTACATACATCTATTATAAGAGAAATATTTACAGCAGTAGTGGTGGTGGTTGAATACTGGGCAATGCTTTCTACATCAATTCGTGACAATGTAATTATCTTCTCATCCCACGTCAAGAAGCCAACGAACGTCCCTGAAAAGCTTCCCCTCTACACGGGTGGAACAAATTCTTGCATCATTATTGCCGGTTCCCATGATGGCGGGCTACAAGTGACGCAGTAATAACACTGATAGGCTATTGGCAGGTTACATACAGATAACAATTACACTACGGACAGTCAGCGATGGAATATATTTTTATAGAGGGGCACCTGCCACTCACTTTTAACATATACTGGGAAAAATGGGAATGGCGTCAGAATCTGGACCATTTCATCATTTATATTGGACGGTTATTCCAGTATTTCCACTATGGTCTTTTTGGTGCATTATGGTTCCTAAATACCATTGTTTTCAAGGCTCGATCGTCAACATGCATTCAAGAAGAGAACAAATGCAGGACAATCATTTTTTAATACAATAAATTTCACAGGAATGGCAATAAAGGAAAGTGAATAACAACGCTGAAATAATAATAATGAAAAAATAAACAAAAGGAAATATAAATGACCATTAAATATGTCAATACAGATTTTCAATATTCGAACCTGTACTGAAAAACACGCAGATATAACAAGCTGAAATGTGAAAAGACGTAGAAAGCTTTCACTAAACCATAAACATTTTCTTTTTTTACACTTTTACTTTTACTTTTGTCTTTTTTCCCCCATGATATAAAGAAGCATGAAGGACGCGAGCCGGCGACCCTGATATAACGTCCATGACACAGTGTAACCCGGACCGCCGCCTCTCACCGTCCTTGACTCGATGGCTGACTTAACCCACATCGTCCTCCGCCCAGTGAAAGTAATTATGTCCCCGATGATCCATTAATTACGCGCGGTTAAGGAGGCTAATGAAGGGTCTTCGTTAATTCCATATTCTATTCGGAGTCAAATGAGGGTGCAGTCATGGCGGCCGAGGGAGGCAGAGAAATGGGGCTCGTGAGGACGTGAGGAGCCAGGCTTGGGAGATAAGATTGCCGGCAGATTACGTGAGTGGCCGAGGAGAAATAGCGGGAGAGATTAAGAAGAGCGAGATGGATTTAGAGGACTGAAGACCCGCGGCACCAGACAACGCAAGACCCGAGGCTGATGAAAGCTGAACAAAAACTCCATTGTTCTCTTTCGCATCATTCTTTATTCTAAGGCATCTCAAGATGTTGTTTTGTCTTCTCTCTTCTCTTCTCTCTTCTCTGTATCCATCTCTCTTCATCTTTTAATCTCTCCATCTTTTCTTAGTCTATCAGTACACACACACACACGCACACATACACACCGCCACATATTTCCTGCCACTAAGATCAACAAAAGAAATAAATGGGAAACTGATGTGGGGTTTCCTCTCCCTTCTTATGCGCTTAATGACGTTCTTTCCCCTACCTGACAGCCACCAGCCACCAGCCACCAGCCACCAGCCACCAGCCGCGCAGAGACGTAGGAGGCGGCGAGTGTGTGGCAACCTTCCTCGGTGAAATGTGATGACCGAGGAAAATGTTTGTGGAGTTCACTTCAGGAAATAAAACCCACGGATTTGTCTCTTCCTCCTGAGAGCGACAGCAATGTTGATAATAAGAACAACCAACATTTACAAGTTGAGAGTGTCGGGGGATGAAGTGGCACTCTCCTTCCTTCCTTCCTTCCTTCCTTCCTTCCCTTCCAACACGGTGTTGTAATGGTGTGTCGCTCATATTCCTCAAAACTAAACAAAGCTGCGAGTGTTGGGAAATGAAAACTAATATGCAATAACGATTCTTTAACAAAGGACGTAATGGAATAATTACTCACACAAGTGTTTCAGCAATCACCCTCGAACATCGCGATGGTCGATGCAGGGGTGTTGCGAAAGGGAGAGTGACACGCGACCGGCACTTAGTCAGGGAATAAAAGCTCCGGTGTAAGGGTCGCACAACGCTGGCTGGCGTCGTCTTCCTTGCGGCAGCGCTGCTCGACAATTCGCGGGGCCTTCAGTGCTGCTCCAAGTCGTGCAGCCACAATAATTATGCCCCAAACACGCGCATCAACGCCACTCGAGCTGAAGCGTCGCGACAAATGAGGCGATGTAATGATGCGGAAGAAACACATCCAGACTGATTACTCTGGGAGCGGGTGCGGGATCATCACTTGCACGGAAGGATGCACATGAACACACCGCAATGAAGGGAACACGTGACGGACACATTGCCACCCGAAACAAAACTTTTCTCTAAACGACAAATGATTCTACCTACACAAACACACGCATACATAGCGAAAATAACTGGAAATAACTATGACACATGCCGAGAACAATTCTGCAAAATGAAAGCAGCGTTGCCTTAACCTTTGTGAGAGCCTGACGTCCGTGTGACCGGCCGGGACAAAGCCTGGTGCACTGCCGGTACTGCGAGGATAGCAGTGAAATGCTGCAGGTATCCCAAAACAGTTCTTTATGAGGATCAGTGTACAGTTTTTAAACTGTTGTGAAGAGCAGAATATAAATTCGCTCCAATGAACAGTAAAACTAATTTACCTATTCATATATGCAGAAATATATTTGTTTGGGTAAAGGTGTGCTGAGTGTCTAAATCAGTAAACATTTACTGCATGTTATCAGCGAGTTCCCAGCAACGTTATTATTATTGGATGGATGCTCGCTACCACCAAACATTGGTTAATGAATTATGACAGTGTGACGACAAACGATTACTCTCCCTGCGTCTGCGTCTGTGTTTCCTCTATTCCACGAACTGTGACGCAGGACGCCTTAATCACCCACCAACCCACCAACCACCCTCACCACCGCCACCACCACCACCTCCTCCTCCTGTAGGTCTTTTTCCCCCGTCACACTCCTCTCCCTATCTTTCCCTTTGAGTCAACTGGTTTCTTTTCCTCTTGTCGTCTGATCTTGTTCCTCCACTTACTCCTCTCCTCACAGTCGGTGTTGGGCGAGTCTTGAGTCTTTTCGCCGCTACTTTGCACCAATACACGCCGAGACACCATTGTGCCTCCCGTTATCTGGGATGGAGCCTGAAGAGTGAGGCACCACTCCATCTGCCTCACATTGAATTCAGTGATCAGTTGAAAATAAAAAGGTTCTTTCCTCCAAACGCATTTTAAACGTCATCTTCCGGCGAGCATCTTGTCAACACTCAACCAAGGCTCTCCTCAGTCTGCCTTTTCTCCCTCGCCCTCCACTATTCAGACCCACACATATCAAGCTACCGGGACTCCACTCTTCACTTTTCTCTTAGAAATTCAAATATATTTTTCCTTCCACATATTCAAATATATTTTTCCAGGAAGGCTTTTCATAATTTTATTTCATAACTCTGCATCATAATATTATATAATTAGCACATCTGGCTTTTCTGTACAACGTTAGCATTCTACTTTCAATGAAAATATGTTGTTTAATATATAGAAGTCAGCGATCTATCGACATAATGGAAAACAAGACAATTTTCCTACCGAATGTACTTCACTTGAAAACATTTCACACACACACACACACACACACACACACACACACACACACACACACACACACACACACACACACACAGGGCAACAAGGTTCATCCTCAGCATTATACGTGGATCCATCACATCACCAGTCTTTACAAGGCAGCGCTGCGGGGCATTTAACGCCAGGTCTCTGCGTGGGACGGCCTCGTTGCCAGCCACCACCGCCTCCTCGCCTGCCCTGCTGAATATTTTCTTAGCGACACATCCGGCTTCTCGCTGTCGTCTTCATCTTGATCCCCGCGTTCCCCCGTGTCCTGTGGGCGTCTACTTCTGTCCTTTCCCTCTTCTCTTCCACTGCCTACACGCCTGTCAATCACTCTTCAATCAAAGGGCACCAATACTGAACTACTAAGCACTCCGTTACTTCACATACAACCACACCAACCTCCCCCCACACACACTCCACTCTACCTAGCAGCGATCACCGTGCCTCTAAAACACCGTATTTTCACTTGCTCGCCTCTCTCTCTCTCTCTCTCTCTCTCTCTCTCTCTCTCTCTCTCTCTCTCTCTCTCTCCTCTTCATTTTTTCTTTGTTATCTTTATTATTTCCTCTCCTCTTCATTTTTCTTTCTTTCTCTTCTTTATCACTTGTTCTTGTTTTCTTCTTTACTTTTTGTTTTACTTTACTTATCCATCATTCGTTCTTTCTATTTTTCTTCTTTCTATACATGTCATCACTACAAACACCACACTAACACTCTAGAAGCCAAGGATCATCACCACATACATCACCACCACACTCAAATATATCTCAGAAGAGTCATCACCACATTTCTTGTTCATCACCACCACTAACGCCACCATCACTACACAGTCACAGTTATCACCACATTCTCACTACATCACCAGGAACATCACCACATCTACACCACTGGGAACATTCACCACCACTAGATTTGTCACGTCACCACCAAAAATACTCACTCATCACACACTAACAACACTCGAAAAATATTCATCACCACTACTGTTTCATTACACCATCATCACAATCACTACCACTCAAATACCCTAAAAAGGCAATTATCACCACCAAAAAACATCCAATAGTACATCACCATTACCACCACAACCATCACAAACACCACCCCCTAAAATCATCACCACACATCACTAACAAAAACACCCACAACCCCAGTCATCACCACTACACATCCCAGAACCACCACACAAGCACCCTATCGCCACTACCACACTTCCCCCCCAACACACATCACCACCAACAACACCCGTCACCACCACACACACATCCAATAACCAGTCATCACCACACACACACATACACACCTTAAAACCACCACCACAAAACATCACCACCACCACCACCACCACAAACACCCAACAACACCACCATCACATATCCCACCACAAAAAAAAACTTACCTCAATAACCCACCACCACCACCACCACCACCACCACCACCACCACCACAGTGTGTCCAGGTAGCCTCAACACCCCCTCCTGATGTCTACTTGCCCTCCTGGTGTTTCCCCATCTCCAGGGAGGAACGGCGTTGGGGGGGGGAGGGGACATGGTGGGGCTGGGTTTGAGGGTCGGGGAGAGGGGAGGGGAGGGGAGGGAGGGGGAGGACCAAGGGAAGAGAACAAGAGTGACCACAGTTTTCCCACAAGAATCCCCGCTGACGCCCTGGTGACCTGCGTAGTGAGTTAGTAGGCTCTTTTGGGGTCTCCATTTAGTCCCCCGCGTGGATGAGAGTGGAGGAGTGGGTGAGGTGAGTGAGGGGTGGGAGAGGAGTGGGTTTAGTGGATGGAGGAGGAAGGGTAAGGTGAATGGAGTGGATAGGTGGATAGTTGTGTGTGTGCATGTGTGTGTGTGTGTGTGTGTGTGTGTGTGTGTTAGTCTCTCTCTCTCTCTCTCTCTCTCTCTCTCTCTCTCTCTCTCTCTCTCTCTCTCTCTCTCTCTCTCTCTCTCTCTCTCTCTCTCTCTTCAAAGATAAAAAGCGAAAGAAGATTGAAGAGGAAATAAATAAGGAAAAAGCAAAAGGAAAAGGAAGAGAAAATGAGAAATGAATTGATAAAAGAAGAATTGAAATGGATAAGTAAAGGAAGAGAACAGAAAAAAAGGTTAGAGAGGAATAAAGGAAGGATTGTTTGGAATTTGATTTTGATTAGCTGATTGGGTGATTTGAAAAGATTTGAAAGCACTATATGATGATTAAGAAAGGCAGACTTAAAGGAATGATTGAAGGAATATAACTAACATGAAAAAAAAAAACATCAAGACGTGAATAACTGGTTCCTGGAATCTGTGTTAGGAAGAAAAAAGAAAGAAAAATGAAAAAAGAAAGAAGTTATGTAGTAAAAAAACAAAGAATAATCAATCAAAACCTACAAAAATGCAAAAAAAAAGAAAGAAAAAGGCAGAGATTCACCAAGACATGAATAATTGGTTCCTGGAATAAAAGTTAGGAAGAAAAGAAAGAAAATGAAGAAGGAAGGAATTATGTAGTAAAAAAAAGAATAATCAATTAAAACTTACAAAAATGCAAAGAAACAAAGAGAAAGAGTAGAGATTCACCAAGACATGAATAATTGACCTGGAATATAAGTTAGGAAGAAAAGAAAGAAAAATTAAAAAAAGAAAAGAGTTATGTAGTAAAACAATATCTAAAACAAACAAAAATCCAAAGAAACAAAGAGAAAGAGTAGAGATTCACCAAGACATGAATAATTGACCTGGAATATAAGTTAGGAAGAAAAGAAAGAAAAATTAAAAAAAGAAAAGAGTTATGTAGTAAAACAATATCTAAAACAAACAAAAATCCAAAGAAACAAAGAAAAAGAGTAGAGATTCACCAAGACATGAATAACTGGTTCCTGGAATATAAGTTAGGAAGAAAACAAAGAAAAATGACAAAGGAAGGAGTTATGTCTTAAAACAATATCTAAAACATACAACGATTCATATAATAAAATAAAAAAAATATCTAAAACAAACAAAAATCCCAAGAAACAAAGAGAAAGAGTAGAGATTCACCAAGACGCGAATAATTGGTTCCTGGTTTCTCAGTGGTTCAAGTTCCCACGTGTTTAGCCTTTCTTCCTGACTCGCTTCCTTCCTTTCCCCCCTCCCGCCCCCCCCTGCCCCCCTGTCCCCTCCCCTGCAACCCTCGCCCCCCTGCCCCCCCTGCCCCCCTAAGCCATAGATAGGGGGGGTTCCGGTTGTCAAGTGAGGGTCAGTGGTAATGAGGTCCTTTAAACCCTTCCCTTCCTCTCCTTCCGCTCTCCTCGACCCTCTTCTTTCTTCTTTCTTCTTCTTTACTTCTTTTCTTCCTCTTCTTGTTTGGTTTCTTTTTTTTATTTTTCTCTTTTTTTCTCCTCTCTCTCTTTTTTTCTTTAATTTTACATCCTTTCCTTCCTCTCTCCTCGAGTCTTTTCTTTTTTATTTCTTCTTCTTTACTTCTTTTCTTCCTCTTCTTGTTTGGTTTCTTTTTTTTCTTTTTCTCTTTTTTTCTCCTCTCTCTCTCTCTTTTTTTCTTTAATTTTACATCCTTTCCTTCCTTTTCCCCTCGAGTCTTTTCTTTCTTATTTCTTCTTCTTTACTTCTTTTCTTCTTCCTCTTCTTGCTTGCTTCCTTTTCTCTTTGATAGTTTTCTTTGTATGGCTTTTTTGGTTTTCCTGCTTTTTTTAATCCTTTGTCACTCATCCTTTCTTAATTCTGTCTCTCTTTTTTCCCCTCTGCTGGTCTCTTATTTTTCTCTTTTTTTCTCCTCTCTCTCTTTTTTCTTTAATGTTACATCCTTTCCTTCCTCTCTCCTCGAGTCTTTCCTTTCTTATTTCTTCTTCTTTACTTCTTTTCTTCCTCTTCTTGCTTGCTTCCTTTATCTCTTTGGTAGTTTTCTTTGTATGGCTTTTGGTTTTCTTGCTTTTTCGTTCCTTGCTTGTTTTTTTTTTATCTTTTGTCACTCATCTTTTCTTAATTTTGTCTCTCTTTTTTTCCCTTCTACTGCTATTATTTTTTCTCTTTTTGCTCCTCTCTCTTTTCTCTATCTTCTCTTTTTTAATTTTATATCCTTTCCTTCCTCTCTCCTCGTCCCTCTTCTTTCTGATTTCTTCTTTACTTCTTTTCTTCCTCTTCTCTTTTGTTTCCTTTATCTTCTTTATCGTTTTCTTTGTATTGTTTTTGGTTTTCCTTTTCCCATTGTTTTTTGTTTTTCTTTTCTTGCTTGTTTTTTTCCTCCTTTCTTGATTCTATTCCTCTTTTTCTTCCCTACTCTTCTTTATTTTTGCTCTTCTTTTCTCCTCTCTCCTTTCTATTTTTTTCGTTTTATATCCTGCTCTTTTCTTCTCATTATTTCTTTCTTGCACTTTCGTGTCCTAATTTTCTACTCTTATCTATTATTATCTCTATCTCCTCTATTTTTCGTCATCTTCTCCATCTTTATTAGATTTCTCTCTCACTCATTAATCTCTCCTTTTCTGTTTTCTTCTGGTTCCATTCTTTTCCTTTTTCCTCTAACCTCCCTTCACATTTTCCATTTTCCTATCCTGTTTTTTTTCTCTCTCTGTTCTCTCTATCTTCTCTCTTCACTCTTCATCCTTCTACCATTCTTCATCTCTTCACTTCTTTATCTTCCTTCTTCCTTCTTTTTCTGCCTTACTAACCAGTTAACTACTTCTTCCTTTCCTTCTTCTCAACCCTTTGCTAGAGGTAGAAGAAAAGAGAGAAGAAAATTCTCTCTTTTCTTCTACCTTGCTTCCATATCTTCTCTGTATTTTTTCTCTATATACGACCTACTTTCAGCATCTTTTTTCTTTTATTCATTTTTTCTTTCCTTCATCCGTCTTTCTTTTTTCCTTCTTTCCAAACCCTTCTTCGTTTCTTATTTTCTCTCTTCCACCCTTCCGTAATATTTCTTCATTCTTTCTCTTTATCTCCATTCTCTCACTTCTCTTCAATTTACTTCACTTCATGTCAGTTCCCTTGAGTTTAGTTTATTTCACTTCTCTTCATTTTACTTCCCGTCAGTTCAGATCATTTCAGGTAGCTTTATCGTCTTTTATTTCAGTCCCTCCTTTATTTGATTTACCCCTAACCTAAAACTAAATCATAAACATAATAATTTCAGTTCATTCTGGTTTAATTTCATTCACTTTATTTCATCTTTGTTGAGTTTCGTTTAGTCAACATCACTTTGTTCTAATCAAGTTATCAACAATTTAGCTCTCTTCCATTATACACACTATTTCATTTCAGCACACTTTACTTCACTTTAGCTAACTTCTTTTCTTTTTTCCTCCACGCTTCACATCTTTGCCTCAGGAGCTTCACTGGAGGTCAGCCTGTGCATTACAAGACGTAGAATGCAAGGTCACGGGAGATGAGTGTGCGTTAATTAAAGAAGTACTGGTTCTTGCAGGGTCATTATTAGCGTTTTCTCTCTCTCTCTCTCTCTTTTTTTTTTTTTTTTTTTTGCGGTACCTGTTCTTGTATCTAATTTGTGGTAATGCTATATTACACGGAGATGAAAAATGTAAAGGAAGAAGATGGAATAAGAACGAAAGGGGAAAAAAGTGAATGTTTGGGGAAGAAATGAAGAAATGAAGGAAAACCAAGCATCACAGTCACTATTTATTTATTCATTGTATCCATTTGTCTGTCGTTGTGTAAGCAGACTGGGAAAAAGTCTGTAAGAGGCTTTAAAGAAACAAACAAGTAAATTAACCCCTTCAGTACCATGACGATTTTTCATATTCATTCTGGTTAATTAATAGTGGGCGATTTTATACAGCTTCAGAAACTTATGAAGGTATTGGAATAATGAAGAGACTGTCCATTAATTTTGTCACCTCCATAAACCCTTGCTAATGTCAATAAAATAATCTAATAACACCCAAAAGTAATGGTAAATCTGCATCACAATACTGAATGCATCAATTGCTGCTCCATATTATAATTATTACAGTACAACTGGTTAGATTATTGTTCAATTTTATTATTACGTTACACCACCACCACCACCACAACCACCACAAAATCCTTGTCCTCCTTCCCCTCTTCTCTCTCCATCAGAGTTCGTGAACAGGAACTTAAACTAATCCTTTAAAAATAAAAGACAATTATGTAAATGCAAATCCTTAACAATCACTCCGCTTGTGTGAATGATTCCACTAGATTGATGTTTATTTTCTTTTTTCTTCTTTTGTCAGGCAGTGAAATATCAAATATAACTACATTGAGTCAACTATCATTATTATCTTCAAATAAGATAATAAGATCTATAGAATGTCACTACAAGCTATGACAAAATAAAAAATATATATATACTGCATTACATTTTTCCCAACTGTTTTCATATCAGAACAAGGTTGAAGAAGTAGTGGGTGGGGAGAAGCATTACGTTTCACTCTGCTGTCTTTCTGTTACACATCTAATTAGTAATAGTTACCAAGCAGCCTTCCAAGGACACAGAGGATTGTTGCTGTTTGGCTTCCCTTTCTACTCCTTCTTTTTAAACAAGTAAATTGATTTCCACACACTCCGCAGAATAAAAAAACATTTCATAACATTGTTAAGTATTGAAGAGATCCGCACATGCATTCTAATGACTTCCAACAGCTCATCACACAACCTTCACTCGAAATAGAGGCTTCAAGATAGTCAGCAAAAGAGTTTAATTAAAATCAACCTTTTTTTCTTTATCAATCCTGATGTCAATGTGGGATGGGCTGTCTTTGACCACTATTAACTATACTATTAAACTATCTATTAACCCCCTTCAGTACTGGGGACGTATTTCATATCTATATTATTTGGTGATTATATGCAGCTTCAGAAACTCATGTGAGGATTAAAACAGTACAGACTCTGGCAATAAATCTTCTGCCTCCATAGACCCTTCATAATGTCAATAAAATCATCTAATCATACCCAAAACTCATGGTAAAAATGTGTCCCAGAACTGAATGGGTTAAAAGGAAGTTACAACATTCGCCTCGACAAATAGCTTGCAAGTAATGCCCTTTTTTTTATAAATTTGCGTTTTTTAAGTTCACATTTTAGTTTCATTTCCTTCCACAAGTAACATAAAGGCAGCACGTGACGGAAAAACTAATGAGCTACCTGGAAAATGTAAATTATCTTAGAACAAATGGCTTCACTCACTATATCTTCGTGTTACGGTACCTGTCATGGATTAGATGCTGCTTTGCATTATTAAACAATATAAAAAAAAATTGGACTGAAATGGTTTCTATTCTTTTAACTATTTATTTGTATTCTTCACCATCCTTCTCCTTTCATCTCTTCCTTTATTTTATCTTTCTCCTCAAGGAAAAAAAACATTGCAAAGTTAAAAAAAAGATAATGGTTTCTTTTTCTTTGCTCTCTCTCTCTCTCTCTCTCTCTCTCTCTCTCTCTCTCTCCCTACACCAGTCTCTTTTAACTCTTTTATGTTTATCATAGTATCTCTTTTTTTTTTTTCCTTTCGTTCTTTTAGTTTCCTCCTCTCGTATATGTCAGTGGTTTCTATATGTGTTGTTGTTTGCTCCTGTTCTCTTCATACAAGTAATTATAGTAAGTGTCAGAGATTACATAGCTCTTGTTTTTTTTATACCTTATTTAAATCTGTTGCTGTAATGTCAAGACTTATTTATTACTCGCTGTATAGGTGGTGTGATATGGATAATCTCACAAAAAGATGGATTAAAAAAAACAAAAAACTGAGGCTTAAATATTTGTTTTGTTTATTTACTTTTTTTTCTTGTGTGTGTGTGTGTGTGTGTGTGTGTGTGTGTGTGTGTGTGTGTGTGTGTGTGTGTGTGTGTGTTTTCTCTCCTAAGTTTCGGTTACCTTTATTGTTTTCTTTCGTTCTTTTTATCTTTCTTTCCTTTTTTTCTTTTTTTCTCTCTTTCTACCTCTTTCTTTCTTTCCTTTTTTTCTTTTTTATCTCTTCCTTCCTCTTTCTCTCTTTGTTTCTCTTTTTTTCAGATCTATTCTCATCTATTTATTTTTTGTTAGGTTTCTGTAGTGAATAAGTACATTTATGAATTGCTTGTAAACACACACACACACACACACACACACACACACACACACACACACACACACACACACGGTGTATGTTTGATGATATTTTAACTAAGGGTTGAACATTCACTTTGCAAGTCAATGAACACACGGAATAGTTCATTTTACCTTATTACTCTCTCTCTCTCTCTCTCTCTCTACGTATATTGCCAATGTTAGTATAAGGTTGGTGTCTTGTTTGGCAATCTCCTCTCCCATTATCTTTAAACCTCTTCTTCGTCGTATTTCTCGGCGCTGGAGATAAATTATTCCACCAGTAAGTAGGAGAGGAGGCTGGAAAATGTGAAGTGTTGGAAGAAACTGGGAAGGCAGGATGGAGGAGTTGAAATAGGATCTGTTATGGAATGGAAGGGAAGGTAAACAACTGAAGGAATAATGTGTTCGGGGGTAAAACGATAGAGCAAAGTTAAAGGTTAAACAGTGTAGGTGAAAGCAAGAGAAGGCAGGAGGTACAAGTGGAAGAGGAGGAGGAAGAGGAGGAGGAACATAAAGGATAATTCATATGGTAGGGACGAAAGGGAGAGAGGAGGTAAAATAAAAAGACGATAAACAGTGACAGAAACGAGGACAAATACACAGATAAGCAGAAACAGAGGTAGAGAGAAAAGAAGCATAGGAGAGAACGAAAGAGAGAGAAGAGGAGAGAACGAGGTAAAATTAATGCAAATGAGGGGTGAAGAGGTAAGGGCTATAAAGAGCGGAAGAGGAGGAGGAGAAGGAAGAGGGTAGAAGTCAAGGTGTTATGAGGGAAAGAG
>CM035203.1:9540893-9546729 GCA_020233015.1 Callinectes sapidus | reverse complement strand
CCTTACTGAGTGTGTGTGTGTGTGTGTGTGTGTGTGTGTGTGTGTGTGTGTGTGTGTGTGTGTGTGTGTGTGTGTGTGTGTGTGTGTGTGTGTGTTTCCTTGTTTTTTGTATTTCTCACCTTGATTGTTCACTTTTTGTTTCACTCTGTTATTCTGTTCATTACTGAGACACGTTTTTATCACGAGTTGTCAGTGTAATTAGACGATTTTATTGACATTAGGAAGGGTTTATGTAGGTCAGGAGATTAACGGCCTGAGTCTGTACTATTTTGATCCCCACATGAGTTTCTGAATCTGTATAAAATCAACAAATGATAAACAGAATAGATCTGAAAATGCGACCCAGTTCTGAAGGGGTTAAGGATCACGCACGTCATTCAGCCTCGCACGGTAAGCAGACACACGATCCTGTCTGTCTGTCCGATGAACGTGTATATACATTACAAACAGCTACATAGTATCCATGTTAATGCGTATTCACTTTCCATGTTTTTCTTGTAGTATTTTAATGAAAAAAATCACAAATTATGCTACAGAAATATAACTCGTATTCTGTTTCCGAGTACTGTTTCTTTCTTTTTTTTAGTTTTTTACATTCCAGGTAAACATGTTGCTGTTTTTTCAAGGCTGCGGGCAAACACGGACATATTATTTTGATGAATGTTTGCGGTGAAAAGTGCCCGTGGAGGCCGACGCTTATACGGAAGTGGCTTTGTTGTACATTTCACCGAATAGAGATTTCCAGTGAAATATTGAAACAGTTTCCTTCTGTATTTATCTTTTCCCTTGAATACCTCACACAGACCTTTCATATTTCATCTTCCACAAACTGAGAGTGTCCTCAAGCTCCTTTAATTATGAAGGAAAAGACTTTCTTCACAAATGCACAACATTTTACGAGGAATCTTTGACAATTATCTGATTACCTTCAGTAGGTTACACAGGTGGTGGGTGGATTCTATCCAAGTGAGGAGTGAGTGCCCTCTACCTCCCATAGCTCATTCCCCTTCTGTTTCTGCTGGTTTTGTCTCCCTTTCTGTCTTTTTTTGGGGGGCAGCCAGGGTTCTTTCCCTCAGGGATACCAGTGTCCCTGCTCACGGCTGATCTACCTGTTTGGGGTGGGGCTTGCAACCCCTCCCTGTAAAAAAACCTCCACAGCCGCCACCGGTGTTAGAGGTAGAGGTCGGGGTTGGGGCTAGAGGCGCGGGCGAGGCTCCGGCCATGACCCCAATCCGCTTTTGCTTGGGGGGGGGAGGTGGGGGGGTGCGTTGAACCGTGCACACCCCTCGGGTGCCAATGATTTATTGATTGATTTAATTGTATCAAACTCATGAGTCAAATATTATGGATGCGGCGAGCAGTGGGCTTGGGGCTTTCTGCCGGCACACAAACATGCGAATTTCTCAAATAATAATGAAATGTTGTTGATAAATTAGTGTTGAAATATGAACAGTAATGTTGGAAACACATATCTAGAATTAAAACAAACACACAAATAAAAAAAATGAAAAAACCCTGAAAACACGAAAGTAAAACATAAACACCAAAATACGATCACGTGAAAATTGTATATACAAACACATTAATTAAACACGCACACGCAAACACATCGAGGTATGAAAAGACTTGCCATAAACAAAGCAATTCATTAAAACACACACACACACACACACACACACACACACACACACACACACACACACACACACACACACACACACACACACACACACAGACAAAGAAGACCCCCTTATAATTCAGCCGTGATTATGAACCTGGTCGGGGCAGACAGGAACAAACTGAAGGCGATAATCAGGTGTGGTCTTGCTCGTGTCTGCTCAAGGTTAGTGTTCCTGTACCCTCACACACCCGCCTGTCTACCTGGTGTTCAGCACGCTAGGAACCCGCCACCCGCCACCCGCCACCCGCCACCTGTTGTTATTTTTTTAATGTAAGAATGGAACTAATCCGACCACGAGTAAAAAATAAAAAGATAGTAAAAAAAAAGATAAAAGAAAAATACCACTGAATACCGCTTTCTAAAAAACTGGATGGAGAAATGAAGTTTTTTTCCTATTTTTTCTTTTGTTACCTGTGATTTTTTTTCGACGAGGGTAACTCAGCATCTACCTGGCAAAACTACCAGGTGATTACCAAGTAGGAGGGGCAGAGGAGGCACTAGTTCATTTGCATATCCTCCTGGTAGTGAAAATTCATGAGACCCTGCATAGGTAAACGGGCCACTGGGGCGGGGGAGGGAGCGAGGTGTGGAATATATATAAGGCATTAGTGAAGTGATCGTGGGAAGGTAGCGTGGGGGGAGGAGCAGTGCACGCCAAGGTGTAATGATGTGATAAGGATAGTAAGGTGTACTGCGTGTGTGTGTGTGTGTGTGTGTGTGTGTTACGGAAATGAACAGGTAGAAATTAATTGGGTTTTTAGTTCGGAGTACCAAATAACAATCTATTTCTTCTTGCTTCTTGTTATCGTTGTTTTTGTTCACCTTTCCTCAGTAACTGGAAAGCCTTGAAGCGGTGTAGTGATAAAACATCCATTACTCAGCGTTTTTGGCTTCATTTTCTCACTTTGCCGTTTCTTCATCTGTTCCTTTGGCCTCCGGAAAGGAAAGAGGTGGAATATTCCCTTGGTATTGCTGCACATTTGTCACATTTCCCGTACCATTTCCTTTTCCCTCTTTTCCCACACCGTTGCCTTCCACCTCCGCTGTATTCCTGTCACCGAAATCGATTGGTCATCTTTCCAGACACATCCACCTTTTAATCTACTCTAATTCATACACATATTTATTTATTTATTTATCTATTTACTTACTTGCTTACTTACTCACTTACTTATCTTCCCTTTTTAATTTTTCTGGGGATTTATAGTGCATCCATAGCTCGAATCACACACACACACACACACACACACACACACACACACACACACACACACACACACGAACCAATCTCCATTACCGACACTCCTCACCTCTCTCTCTCTCTCTTTCTCTCTCATCTAGTGCAAGGCAAGAGGAATTCCTTGGCCGTGTGTGTGTGTGTGTGTCTGTCTGTGCGTCTGAGCCAAAGGTCCCTGAATTCGTGGTCTTGCTCAATACTTCCTCCGAGGTCTTGCTCAAAGGCTCAGCAGCTCCGGAGATAAATATAAGCGGATCATAATTTCCGACTAGATCTTATACTTATTTTTTTTCTTTTCATTTTTCCTTGTATCTTGAGTCGCTTATTAGTTTTATTGGAGCCTTTTATTGTACTTTATGTTGATGTTTTATAGTTTTATTCGTACATTTGCGTTCATTAAAGTGTGTTAAAGTATAAATAACTGAAAGGTGATGTTATTGTCAAGTGGCTTCTGTTTGGCACTGCAATAATAAAGGAACGGGAGAAACAGACCTGATGAAAAACAAAGAAGAAGAAAGACCTGGCTGAAAGAGACTTGAGTAAAAGAAGAGACTTTGCTAAAAGAAGAGAAACAACGAGGTAGAGGAAGAGAGACCTGGCTGAAAGAAGAGTAGGAAGACGAAGAAAAAGAAGGAGACACGGAGCAGGAAACCAAGGAAAGCTGACTCATCGTAATTGAGAAGTCATATGAGGGAGCAATGAGAGTAATTAACACATCTTGCTCAACTCACCACCACCACCACCACCACCACCACCACCACCATCACGGAGCGAGAGGATGATGAAGTGAAAGCGTCTAATGAAAAAGAGGCAGCTCCATCTAATTCTTCTTTTTCCCTTCCCTTCGTCTCACACTAATTAGCTTGCGTTGTGTTGCGTCGCTCCTTGTTTCGCCTCTATGTACAACACTGCACAATGTATGAGGGAAGCACCGCCTGCCTGCCCCCTTTCTATTATTTACCACCGCCCTCAGGGATTCTTATTCTCTACCCTTTTTTTCCTTGTTTAGACAGAGATCTACGTAGTTTGGCTTCTACTCGGTTGTAACTCTATATTTTCCTTTTGGTTCTCAAGTTTCACGTTTCATTTCCGCCTTCTCGTAATGGTATTTGGAGACTTTTACCGTGAATCTCATAAATCATGCATTGCTCCTCCCTTTACCATAACGCAAAGCTCCATTTCAGTGTTACTTCCTCACCTTTCACTTACATTAACCTCTCCTTTCCCTTACCATGATCCTTTGACACACGTAACGCCATTGGCAATATTAAACTCCATTTCAGTGTAACTTCCTCATCTTTCACCTATATTACCCTCTCCTTTCCCTTAACACGATCCTTTGATACACGTAACGCCATAGGATAACGCCTCGTATTGTAATCCATCCCGTGATCCATCCTGCGTTCTAATTAGTACCTCGGCTCATGTGGTAATTCAAACTCCTGAAGGTGGAGGAGGTGGAGAGTACCTGGCGTGGGGCCTAAGGGGACTTGACACTCAGGAGATACATTATGTAAATACCCTTCCAGTAATTCCGACAAATGAGGAGCATGAGAGGGAGGGAGAGAGAGAGAGAGGGAGAGGTGAGTGGGATGAAGATAGTAAAGTAGATTGGAGAGTCTAAGGAGAGTAACCAACAGGAAAGGATAATAAAACGAGCGTAAAATCGGCGCGTACACAAGAGAGAGAGAGAGAGAGAGAGAGAGAGAGAGAGAGAGAGAGAGAGAGAGAGAGAGAGAGAGAGAGAGAGAGAGAGAGAGAGAGAGAGAGCGAGAGAGAGAGCGAGCGAGAGAGAGAGAGAGAGAGAGAGAGAGAGAGAGAGAGAGAGAGAGAGAGAGAGAGAGAGAGAGAGAGAGAGAGAGAGAGAAAGAGAGCGAGCGAGAGAGAGAGAGAGAGAGAGAGAGAGAGAGAGAGAGAGAGAGAGAGAGAGAGAGAGAGAGAGAGAGAGAGAGAGAGAGAACCACTTTTCACCGAAGGGGAGGGAACGACAAGCAAGGGAAGGGGGAGGCGGAGAGGGGACATAATTAAGCTATAAATAGACAGCAATGCAATAATTAGGAGTCATAGGACCATACACAAAATGAACAGGAGGGGCGCCGCGCTGTGCCTGGAAAATGAGCGCCAGCGGACAGGAGGGAAAGGGAGAGCAAAGTGTGCTGAGATAAAGGGAAGCAGTCTACCCCTTAGTGGAGAAGCCATTTTTGCTCCCTACTCTCCCTTATATCAAACATTTTATCTATTTTCCGAAATCGAGCAGCGATAATTAAAAGGCAGCGTCGTTAACTGGATGGCAAGCTTGTGTATTAACATGTGAAGTGATGATTAATATTTTTTTTTGCAAGTGATTAATTCAAAGCTGTAAATATTAATTGGATGTGCAGTATTTCATTTCTCTAATACTACATAGACTGCAATACTAACAGCAGCAAAATTCCGAAGGCTCTTGTGATGAAAGCTGCAATGAAAATAATTATGAAATCGACTCAACCTGAAAAAATAGAGTTAATTGATATTTTTGAGTGATTAATTCAAAGCTGTAAATATTTTTAAACGGCTGTGGAGGATCTCGTTTGTCTTCAATATAGTATTACTCAACAATATCCCATTTTTCGCCTTAATAGTAATGGAAGTAATGGAAATAATAACCAAACCTCAAAACAGAGGGAGGAAGAAAGTTGAGCGTCTCATATTCCATTTATTCTAGTGATGATAATAATGAAGACGCAAAACTGGTAAACTCTGAAACTCCCGACCTGCCTTTGTATTTCCAAGGGAAGTTTGAAGACATTTTACCCTGTCTTCCGGCTAATTCTTTCGATCCTGTATGGGAACTGGCTAATTAGTGGGCTGTTTTCTTCATAATTTTTGCTCCCCTAGGCCAACTAACCCCATCTTACATTGAAAAAAAAAAAAAAAAA
>CM035203.1:9535893-9538393 GCA_020233015.1 Callinectes sapidus | reverse complement strand
AGGCAACACTGTGAGCTGATCCGGCCCACATTTGCTATTACTGGGCTGCTGTGTCGTGTAATTAATAAGTGAGCTGATTTTCCGTTCCAGTAATGATGTTAAAGATGATAGATAGTCATCATCATATCATATTCATGAACATCTATCATCATTCTCGTTAAAAGATATAGCAAGATAATCACAATAATTACTCTAATAGCGATATCAATAACAATAACGACCATTACAGTAATGATAATGATAGTAGTAGTAATGATAATAATAATAATAATATAATAATAATAATAATAATAATAATAAAATAATAATAATAATAAAAATAATAGTAAAGGTACAGATAGCATAAGGTGAATGAGGTGTCAGAGAGAGGGAGAGGGGGAGGCGTTCCTGTGTGAGTTGGTGTGGTGTCTGTGTTTTAATCCGTGAGTAAGCAGGGCGAGAAGTGTCTTTCCACAGCCGTTAACGCCATCAAAGCGAGAACGCGGACTCAAACCTGTACATGTAAGGAATTTAATATAGGAAGAAAGCGCCTCAACCCGAGCCCTTCCCACCGAATTTGAAGCACATGCGTGGGTAATACCGTCAAAATTAAACTGTTTCCCCTGGCGCACTCCATGAGCTCGGAAATAATGCTACCAAAATAGTGAAAACTGCCGCCCTGCTGGTCCATGCCGCTGTTGCCTCGCGCACTGGCTGACCCGACACACCTCTCCTCTCTTCTCCTCTCTTCTCCTCATATTGTCTGTCCTCCTCGCGCGTCTGCTGGGGAAAGGCAGCCAGAAGTAATTATGGACAGAAAGAGAGAGAGGGAGAGAGAGAGAGAGAGGGGGGGGAGGGGGGGGTGTTCCTCTAAATAAAGTATACTCCCTTCGAAACAATTTTGATCCAATCTTCTTATAACTTTTATACAGAAGTTAGGTGGCCATGTGTGTAATATTTCCTCCAGTTTGGGTGAAGTTTACTGGCACAATTTTTTTCTTTTTATGTATAATTTTCTGTCCAAAATGTGAATATTTTTTGAATAAGGAACAAAAAATAATATTCGATTCTCTTTCATATACTAAACAATTCTGAGTTCATCCATTATTCCTTTAGGCATTATAAATTTTTGGCATATTTTCAAAACTCTCTCTCTCTCTCTCTCTCTCTCTCTCTCTCTCTCTCTCTCTCTCTCTCTCTCTCTCTCTCTCTCTCTCTCTCTCTCTCCAAGCCTTATACTATACCTATTTACCCTCAATTTAGAATCGTTATCATCACGACGCGCTTTTCCGTCTAAAACTCAAACATTTCCTCCTTGCTCTCCCTCTCTCCCTCTCTCCTTCTCCCTCTTTGAGCAACTCCCCGTAAAATGACAAAGAGAGAGAGGGGGATGGGGGGAGAATTAGATTGGTCTACTCCCGTCTCTTTTTAAAACTACTTATTGATGCTTAAGAAAAGAAATAATAAAATAAGCGTGTAAGGAAAAGATAGGAAAGTTCTGGTCTGTTTTGAACTTTTTGGGGCGCAGGATAGAAGGAGACACTACACAAGATTACTATGGAGTGTTTTTGTATAAAGAAAACGTACACACACACACACACACACACACACACACACACACACACACACACACACACACACACACACACACACACACACACACACACACACACACAACTGAAGGTTCGGAACAGTCAATATTCTTACTCTTATGTGTGGGAGTCGTTGAAACAAACACTATTACCAATACTTGCTTAAGGGAACATGTTGATAACTTTAAGGACATTTTCAAGAAGGTAATCAAAATAGATAAATAAATAAATAAAAACAGCAACAAAACAACAACAACCAAAGAAAAAAAACAGAAAAAAAGCAACAAAACAACAACAACAACAACAACAAGGTAATATAGAAAACCAACTGTGGCATGGAGAGTTTGTTTGCTCCATAAAAGTATCGTTGCTTACTTGCGTTGCGTGGATACCATTGTGTTTGTGACATCTTAAAAGAGTTCTGAGAGTACATATTTTTCTTTGTTCTTCTTGTCTTTGTCTCTTTCTCTCTCACTCTCTCTTTTTCTCTCTCTTTCTCCCATTTACTCTGTTCTTCCTTCTCCTAATTCTTATACACGCTTGGATTCTCTTCTTTGTCCCTTTGTCTTACTCTTTATATTGCTTTTCAGTTCGCTGCGTTTATTTTTATCTTTGTATTTATGTCTCTTCCTTTCTTCTTTTATGACTGGCCAATTTCTGCTTGACAAGTGTTGCTTCGTCTTTGTTTTCTTCTTCTTCTTCTCGTGTCTTCCCTTTTTTTTCTTCTTTTTATCTCTCCTTCTCATCTACTCTTTATTGTCCGCCGCTTCATATTCTCAGTGTGTTCCCCTCCTGCCTGCCATGCTGTTTTATTTCCACTCCTGATTTGTTGTCTCTTGCATTGTGTACTTGCAGAATGACAACTTTTCCACGTGTGTGTGTGTGTGTGTGTGTGTGTGTGTGTGTGTGTGTGTGTGTGTGTGTGTGTG
>CM035203.1:9461765-9479291 GCA_020233015.1 Callinectes sapidus | reverse complement strand
TATATATATATATATATATATATTCCTTCCGTGGCACTCTACAAAGACCATTCAGCTCCATATACGCCTCAAGGTATGCGGGGTGAAGAGGAGGAGGAGGAGTTGTTCTTGGTGGTGGTGGTGGTGGAGCGAGAGAGGAGGAGGAGAAGGAGGAGGATCAGGGAAATGGATTGCGTTCCGCCAGCAAGCCAACCAACACTTAAGCTCTCTCTACACCCTGCCTACAGTATACCCCTAACAACCCCCACAGTCGTCAGTAATCAGAATACGAGTAAACAAACACTCAAACAATGGAGGATGCTACGCAACACAGTCACACACTCACCCTGCGACACTTCAGTTTAGTTCACCCTTGCACAACATTTTACCCGCCACTACAGTCCCGATACACATTACCTTCCACCTCCCTCTAAGCCCTCGTATGCATGTCCACTCACTTCATCCAGTTATTGACACCTCTTCATCTGATAATCTATTGTTCTGTTCTGTCTTCCTCTTCCTCACACTGTTGAACTCTATAGAGCCTGACTGAATGAAGAGAGAGAGAGAGAGAGAGAGAGAGAGAGAGAGAGAGAGAGAGAGAGAGAGAGAGAGAGAGAGAGAGAGAGAGAGAGAGAGAGAGAGAGAGAGAGAGAGAGAGAGAGAGTGTGTTATAAGGCCAAGGAAACACTTACACACAGCAACAAATATCATGGCTGCCCCTTAAAAAAAGTAAATCAAGAAATAAAACAAAATAAAGAAATAAAGAAGAGAAAAGGAAAAAAATGGACAGGTAGCACGTGACAAATCCACCAACCTTAGAACTTTTTATGAGGATCTTAATTTTTCGTTCGCCTGCAGACAAGACACGTTAAACCGCGAGTGTCGAAGCTCAGATAGGGGCGGCAAGTTGAAAGACGACGGTTGGCTTGCGCAGAAGAGAGAGAGAGAGAGAGAGAGAGAGAGAGAGAGAGAGAGAGAGAGAGAGAGAGAGAGAGAGAGAGAGAGAGAGTCAATCGGGATACTACTTCTTGAATGAGCTTCCGGGATACACGCACGGAAGGAAGAAAAACCGAAGTAAACAATGGATGACAAGATGACTGATATTACACAGGGTTTGTCAGGTCACCGGTTCTGGCATGAGGAGGCAACTGGGATGGGCGTGTTGGTGGCTCGGGAGCAGGGAGAGGCGGGGACAGGGGTGAGGTTACTCGCTCGCTCCTGTCTTCCTCCCTCTGACGCGCCTTCCCTTACACTTTCCACAGATAGAGAGATTTAAATGCGACACCCACGAACAATCCTGACACTTACACTGATCTCTGTGGCATTTTCCCTTCCTACAAGTCCACATGTAGCATTGTGACGCACCGCAGCCTGACGACGCATTGTGCTGGTACAGGTTACTTCCTTGCTCCCCGCTCCCCACCTACCACATAAAAAAAACCTCATTCTTCCCACTCTTCAGAAAACTTCCCGAAATGTTTCATATTCTAAACTCCATTGTGGAAGTTCTTAAATCACTACAAGACAAACATTTCCACGATTTTTTTCCTTCTCTGATAAAGAAACCACAACTCGCAGATGATGAGCGGCTGGCGGATGGAAGTGGAACGTGGAGTGATGAGTATTGGAGGTTAATGCAGCATTCATTAGTAGGCTGATTGGATACGTGGTGAGCGGGAGTTGTTTATGGGGTACTTGATGGACTAGAAGGAGAGGAAGGGAGCGGTGCAGGTAATGGGAAGACGTATAGGGCAGCTGCAGGAGAGCTAAGATGTTAGAAGGTAGTGTACAGCTTATAACGACAGCAAAAGGAGTGAAGGGCATTCCTGTGAGAGCAAACGCACTGCAAGATAGAAGATAACAGACAGACTCGTAATGAAAGTAGCAAAAGGCAGAATAGCTGACGGAGTAAGTAGAAAGAGTCCACAGCGATAAGTTGGGGACAAGAGCATAACGCAGAGTGGCTCAAAAAAAAAAAAAAAAAAAAAAAAAAAAAGAGATAAGATGATGATGAGAGTAAAGAAAAGTCCAGAGGTGGTGGAAGGAAAAAAAGTACAAAAATGACAGAGGTCGGGAGATAAGGAACTGAGATGAAGTGCAAGATTGAGAATGAGAACAGGAGGGAGATAACGATATGTAAAACAGGGACATGGATTTATAGTCAGCTGAATGATGCAGGTCTGATGAATAAACCGGCTCAAACAAATTGCACATGATGAAATGGAAGGGGAGAGAGAGAGAGAGAGAGAGAGAGAGAGAGAGAGAGAGAGAGAGAGAGAGAGAGAGAGAGAGAGAGAGAGAGAGAGAGAGAGAGAGAGAGAGAGAGAGAGAGAGTGGTGAGAAGAAAAAGACTCATACTTCTGCATTTCCCAGTCAGGGCTCTCCTTTGCTTGTCAAGATGACTTTCAATCTAGCTCAGACCTTCTTTCTTCCGCAAACACACGTCATGACACGTTGTTTGTAGGCCTCTGGTGCCGCACGATGGAGGAAGATCTGGTGTGGGTTGTGTTAGGCGGGGCGAGTGGCAGTGGGGAGCATAGAAGGAGAGAGACGGGTGGGGAGAGGTAGGGATAGTGGAGGGGAGATGACACTGGTGGGCGCGATGAGGGCGTGGTGCGCGGTGGGTGTTGGGTGAGGCTGGGGGAGGGATGTAGGAGCAGTCGTGCGTGAGAGAGTGAAATGGTTCCTCTGACAATCCTTCTCTCCCCAGCACGGCCGCGCAGCCACATCTACTACCACACATCCCACCTTGACTTCCACATCCCATTTTACAACGCTCTCATCGTGGAAAAGCGAAATCAATGCCAAAGAATAGAGGCAACACCAACAATGCACGCAAATTACATACTGTCATTTTTTTGCAGGCAAGCAAGGACATTCCTAGCATCCTTCTGCATGCGAACAATCCATCGACCGTACGTGAAAATTCCTCCCTCCAGCTCGTTTCCAACCAAGCCTCCCCCAACACAGGACAAAGAAGGAGCAGTGCAAATCCTAATCACAGACCACCGCCACTAACCCTTTATATAATACAACATTTTTTACAACTCATGAAAAGCCGATTTGTTTGCTGTGTGGGGGAGAGTAGGCGGTCACGTGGTCGCGTCCCAGGGCCACTCGCCTCTTCACAAGGACAGAGAAGATAATGCAGCAGGTGGGGAGGGATGGAATGCGCCTCACCACAATACTGCCGCCGCAATTTAAGAACAGTGAAGAACAGTGAAATATAGTAGTCAGTCACCATACCGTGCTGAGCCGCGCCTAGCCGTGCCGTGCGTGGCTGCCGGGCGTCGGTGTCAATAGTTACCTGGAAAGAAAGAGAGAAATGGAGTTAGTTTTACAGATAAGCGGACGAGAGGAGAGGGTGTGGCGGCATTTCTCAGGGGGCACACACACACACACACACACACACACACACAAACAGGTTCCCCGTCAGCTCAGCTCCTGCCTTCTTCTCCGCCCTGGCGATAAATTGACAACCCCGCCTGATCATGACCCCTAACATGGAGTAAGGAAGGGAGCACGAGAAAGGACGAAAAGATAAGGAGTGCATGTGGACTCTGCGTGTATATGCTCGCGGCACAGGAACAAAAACACCAAGACGACCACCACCACTGCCGCCGCCACCGTCCCAGCAGTACCTAGCGAGAGTAGCCGCGCCGAGTAGCCGACCTGATCCAGCTACTAGTTCTCGTAGGCATGTTACCAAGCATCTCCAGCCCGCCAGGACATTAAAGTAGCCCAATTTGTCTCCTCCACAGATGTCTCCACGGCCTTCCTCGAAACAAGCCGCCACGGAGAGTGCATCTCGATATGAAATGAGAAGTATATGTACGTGGTCTTGTTATTTGTGCGAGAATGTTCATCTGAGAGAGAGAGAGAGAGAGAGAGAGAGAGAGAGAGAGAGAGAGAGAGAGAGAGAGAGAGAGAGAGAGAGAGAGAGAGACGCCTGGTAACAGTGCCCTTCCCTTGTAGTGCCCTGCTGGCCACTGAACCGTGAAAAAATAAGAATGTACTCCTGTGCATGTCTACATTCTTGTACACATACACACACACACACACACACACACACACACACACACACACACACACACACACACACACACACACACAGAAAAGAAGGAACAGTTTAAGAACATGGGAAATAAAGAATAAAAAAACAAAACAAAACCACTGAACATTAACAAACAGTAAAGCGAGAAGCGAGTAAGATTTTGATAAGGGTGGTGGTAGTAATGTAAGGGT
The DNA here is from genome assembly GCA_020233015.1 of Callinectes sapidus. NCBI lineage: Eukaryota > Metazoa > Arthropoda > Malacostraca > Decapoda > Portunidae > Callinectes > Callinectes sapidus. The sequence continues at coordinate 9,475,064 of CM035203.1, read as the reverse complement.
AGATAAAAGTCTCTCTCTCTCTCTGTGTGTGTGTGTGTGTGATGTGGGCAGTAAGTGTTTACAAGCTGAATCTCGTCCCTCCCTCTCGTCGGTGCTTCAGGAGGAGCTGACTCGCGACCCCCTGATTATCGTCTCCAGGCTGAGTAATGAGCTGAGAGAGAGAGAGAGAGAGAGAGAGAGAGAGAGAGAGAGAGAGAGAGAGAGAGAGAGAGAGAGAGAGAGAGAGAGAGAGAGAGAGAGAGTTTATGCTTCGTGGAAAGTCATTGGGTATTATATCCTTGCCAGTCTCGGTGAAGCAGGAATAGAAGAATGAGTGAAGCTTTTACATTCATAACTTTCTCTTTATCCCCACAACACAGCGCTGTGGGCTTATCCGGGAAATAACCAATCATTGCGTCAAGTTTTACCAGTCAGACTGGAACGGTTTCTAAGAAAAACACGCAAGCAGAGACACTAATATATGAAAGCAAGAAAGAAAGTGTGTATTTGTATTGTTGAGGAAGATACATGTAAGAAAAGAGGATTAATTCCGTGTATATTCCAAACGATGATATAATGCAGGAAAGTTGCAATGAGAATATTAACTACTTATCAAACTTTGAGGAATTTCAAACACCATCGGAATTATGGTGCGGAGACGAGAACATGTTATTGTTCGAGGTCTCATAAAAAATAATAAATAAATAAATAAATAAATAAATAAGTAAATAAAATGTCCGTACAATATATAGATAATTGAAGTGAGTGAAATGTTAAACGGTATTGCAGGCGTTCGAATATTGTGTTTTTGTTAATGTAAATGATGGTAATCTTCTCATAATGGTGGTGTGTGGCCACCTATAAATACCTGTGAGGAGAGATGAATGTGCTGACGGCCATGTATTTTGATCCAACCCATCAGAGAAATTATTTATAAACACGCCTTAAGTCTTTTATGAGATATTTCATCCGAGGATATATAGACATGAAAGAAAATATTAAAATCATTTAATAATCTCTTTTATATATATTCTCTAAATGCTAGAAGAAACATTATTAAGAATAGTCCTTTTTTTCAAGACCAAAAATGTACAGAAAGTAAGATTACATGAGCGATCAAGTTGAGTTAGTGATCATAGGAATTGCCAATCTATAGAGAAATCCAATTTGTTTACACCCAAATACAAACCACAACAAACATTACCTAAAACAGAAAATGCATCAACCCAGCTCCAGGAGTAATAAGTATGAGCCAGAGGAGAGCGGGGCAAAAATAGTGTATCATCTTGCTTATCTATCTATCTCGGGACAAAAAAAAAGTAATTCTAGACCACAGCTCACAGGTTGCAAGCGAGCCTCACTCCACTCAAGCCCGCAATGCATTCCGCGGAGTGCATTCAGCCAGCCTGCCTCGAAACACCCGCCAGTCACAGCCACACTATCAACACACGCATGTGGAATCCAAACCAACCGCTCCCTTCCACCATTACCATCACCATCACCACTCCCACCACCACAGCCACTAACTATTACCACTGCCACCCACCACACAGCCACTCCCTGTTCATTACCACCACCACCAGTCTTCCCCCCCCAACCTCCACATCCAATTGCAAACACCCACCACTCTGCAGACCTAACCATTACTATCGATACCCTTACCACCACTACCACTACCGCTACTGAACCAGCAACTACCACGCATGCCTCCCATGCACTCTACCATTCCTAGCGCGCTCTCGATACACAGACAATACAAAACCGCTCCAGGTATTTAATGCAAACATGTTATCCCATCCGATTCTTTTCCCCGCCTCCGTCCGGCCCCGTCCTTCCCCAGCACTGACGGGGAAAGAGACGCGAGGGACACTCTTGGTAACATACTGAGGTGACTTGCTGGCAGAGAGAGAGAGAGAGAGAGAGAGAGAGAGAGAGAGAGAGAGAGAGAGAGAGAGAGAGAGAGAGAAAGGGAGTAGTGGAGAAATGCAGTTTTCCCGCAGGCATGACTCGTCCTTCATGCAGCGTCCTTACGGCACTTTGGCTGACTGACCCCGCTAGCCCGGTGACGGAGGTGGTGGTGTGGTGATGATGTATGAGAGAGAGAGAGAGAGAGAGAGAGAGAGAGAGAGAGAGAGAGAGAGAGAGAGAGAGAGAGAGAGAGAGAGAGAGAAGGGTAAGTAAGCTCGATCATTTTTGAAGGCTACAAATGAAAGCGGGGGAGAACGATACTTTATGCAGAGCGCGCATACAAACACACGCACACATACACACACACACACACACACACACACACCTATTATTCAAAAGTGTGGAAGCAACGTGCAATCTCTTTTTGTCACTGGCTTGCATGAAAAGAAAGAAAGAAAGAAAGAAAGAAAGAAAGAAAGAAAGAAAGAAAAGGAGTAATTGTATATGTAAAAGTACACATGAGGAAATGACACCAGCAAAAATTTTCTACACCTTAATATCTTTTTTCCTTTTATTTACACTGATGAGACACGAGGCAAGACATTCTTTACTTGCACAAAAAGCTGTACTAAAAGTCAATTACGTTCCATAAACCAGAGGCCGATTAGATGATTCAACCTTCCAACATTTACAATAAACCAGGGAAAGTGGAGACAAACATATGCAACGATAGGCAACATTTCAGAGTGAGTCCTTTAAGTACAAGTCGGGGCCCCAACCTTATCCTTGCAGAGAGAGAGAGAGAGAGAGAGAGAGAGAGAGAGAGAGAGAGAGAGAGAGAGAGAGAGAGAGAGAGAGAGAGAGAGAGAGAGAGAGAGAGAGAATGCTACCACCACCACTACTACTATTACTACCTATTCTTTTCTTGTTTTCTCCTTTAACCCGTCCCCACTAATTTCCTTCGTACAATCTTTTTAACCCTAAATAACCACCTTTCATCACTCTACACCCACTCATATCCTTTACACTTTTTCCCTAACTTTCTATAACCACCTTTTATGCCCGACTTCCTCAGCAGCGTATAGTAAAAGGTAAACAGTGGCCTTGAAATCCCCATGAAAAGCACCGTGAAATTTGATAGCTACCTCCTCCACTTGATAGGCCATGGAGACAGTCCCGTTCCTCGGCTGACATGCAGTACGGGTTTGGCGGAGGGCGCATGGGTGGAGGAGGAGGAGGAGGAGGGGCGGGGAGGGGGAAGGAGGGAACATGGTAGGGAGCGATCGAGGAGAGATGTAGGCGGGAGGAGGACGCGGTGTTGTGTAGGTGGTGAGTGGTGGCGAGGGAGGAGGAGAGAAGCATTAGGGCTGGGAGTACAACGTGTGAGGTCTTGACAGTTTGCAAGTCACGCCTAGTAATGCAAGTCGTCTGACGCGGTGATGTGTGTAGGGAGAACAGGTGGCGAGAGGGAGGAAGGGAGTGAGTAAGGCTGACAGGTAGAGTAATACGGGGATAACAATGGAGGCAGGAAGGGAGGTAATGGCAGAGCGCGGCGGAAAGGACGAGGACTACTTGACGAAACAGGAGACAGTGTAGGGGAGGAAGATTGGTAACGATGACGCAAGGGGGAGGAGTAAGACGCTCAGGGATGACGAAGGAAGGAAGAACGAAGGGTAGTGATGAAAGACAGAGGTGGTGTGAAGATGAGTAGTAACGATGACACAGGAAAACATAGAGTGAGTAAGAACGGTTAGGATTCTTTCTACAAATAAGGAAGAGGTGAGAAAGACACGGAATACACGACGCGAGGAAACTAAATTGATTAAACAGTTAATAAAAGAAACAAAATATGATGTCATGTGTATAAGTGAAAACCAAACAAACGCAGCTCATTCTTGGAAGATCAAGGAAGGAGGAGGAGGAGGAGGAGGAGGAGAAGAAGAAAGGGGGGAGGGCCTGAAGAAGGAGAGTATGTAAAAGAAAACCATTAAGAAACTGAAGAACAAAGACACGAGTGAGGAGATACGACAAAGATACCACACATAACACAACAAAACACTGCTACCATTGAGATCAAACATCTGTAACGAGCCAAGCATTAGAAGCTGCCACTCACTGCACACTTACACTACGCGTTCCTTCATCCCTCTCCAGTCAAAACTGCGCGCCACGACCACCTCTGAGTCAACCAACATACATCGAACGCATTCCACAGGGGCGAGACGTTCACGTGTGTGTGTGTGTGTGTGTGTGTGTGTGTGTGTGTGTGTGTCTGCGAGTGGTGTCTTTATCAAGCTAAACTCGTGACAGGAGGTGATACTGACTGACTCACCGTACTAGGAAAAAAAAACCCCTCTTAAATAATAGTTTAGGGTGTGGTGGCATTAGTCTTGGTTTTAGTTCAAGGTTATTCATATGTTTTTCTCTTGTAATGTTCTTATTTCTTCTCTTACTGTTAACATTACCATCATTACTGTGGTGTGTGTATTATTGCAGACTCTTTTTCTCCCAGTTAACATTTCTTCACTTAATTTTCCATAGAGTGCATACATATGACTGCTGAGGTTGAGGTAAACACACACAGCAGCTGCAGTGATAGATGTTGCTGTTGTTATTGCGGTAGAGACTATGGTAATAGCATTGACAAGGACAACTAGTGGCGTGTACAAGTGACGGCAGGTTCGGTGTGGTGGTGAGGTCAGTGGGAGTTATGAGTACTCAGTGTGACATGAAACAGGAGGGCCCTTGTCTGCAGTGTGTAGTGTGACGTTTGGCAGAGTGTGCAGGTGTCAGCACAGCCGTCACAAGGGTGTAAAAGTGAAAGCCAAGGTCAGCACACGTCAGAAGGAAAGTGGGAGGAAGTATAGGTCAACTTTCTCCCCAAGGACAACAGCACCCACGCCCACCCATCCCAAACACACTCACGCCGCTGACGCCACATTAACACTTCAAGATCGTTACCACCAAATTTCTCCGACTTCTATGAATTAATGTTCTCAAAAGTGGGAGAATGAGGCCACTTCAAGACCTAAATTGGCGCCTCGCAAAGTAATTTTGGTTCTTTTTATCTTTTCTGGAGCGTATGTATGGTGGACATTTCTTTCCCAGTCTATTGAGACCAAGTCCTTGACGCGTCTCAACCTGCGTCAATAACACCAGAATGAAAAACACGTTGAAAATAAAATATGTATGTATATATCACATTCTGTCATCATTAAAGAGACATTCCTCAAGTCTTCTTCAGTTTATGCAAAGTTGCAGGAAATGTTTGCGACGAACACACACACACACACACACACACACACACACACAATCGGCCTCACAAGCTAGCAACGCATGTGGTTCGTGAGGAAGGTTATTGTTCCTTCCTGAGAACTTGCTTTTCTAACCTCCATCGTGTGTGTGTGTGTGTGTGTGTGTGTGTGTGTGTGTGTGTGTGTGTGTGTGTGATAAACAACAACAGCAGTATCAATAATGTTATTAGTATTAGCATTTGTAGTAGTAGTATTAATAGTAGTAGTAGTAGTAGTAGTAGTAGTAGTAGTAGTAGTAGTAGTAGTAGTAGTAGTAGTAGTAGTAGTAGCAGTAGTAGCAGTAGTAGTAGTAGTAGTAGTAGTAGTAGTAGTAGTAGTAGTAGCAGCAGCAGCAGCGCAGCAGCAGCAGCAGCAGCAGCAGCAGCAGCAGCAGCAGCAGCAGTAGTAGTAGTAGTAGTAGTAGTAGTAGTAGTAGTAGTAGTAGTAGTAGTAGTAGTAGTAGCAGCAGTAGTGGTGGTGGTGGTATTAAGGAGGAGGAGGAGGAAGGAGAAACATAAAAGAGGAAGTAGTGAGTATCAGATTCACCATCGCCATTTAAAAATAAAACCCAATTGGTGTTTCCTAAACGAGGAAATCCAATGAAAAGAAAGAGTCTCGATAATCGTCTAAAAAAAACTGTAATACAGAGACACAACACGAATACACACTCGCACTCCCTGCCCGGCGAGAGGGAGAAGGCCTGCGGCACGAGCCTGCCTCTCCCAGGTTGAGAACACTGCCACAGATATACATTCTGCGCACTTCGTACGGCCAAAGACCTCTCTGGCCGGCCATCTTCCAGAAATCATCGTCCAGGCTCAGAGCGCGGCGAGTGTCGTCCCTACACAGTTGTTTACAAGGCCACGAGGTCAGCCACTCGCCAGAGAAGGAATAACTCTGGCCGGACGAGTCGCCTTGAAGATCACTGAGAGAGCTGCTACTCCAGGGGCACGCATAAATTAATCAACACACGCACGAGTTAAGTCTTGGCCAGTTTTAGGGACAGGAGCAATAGTACGAGGATGAGCGAACGGCTACGTGTGCCTCGCGTGATTTCCTATTAAGGCAGCTGTGAACCCACGAGTTAGAATCGAGGATCTGAGATGCTCCTGAGTCACTATCATCATTTATCACACTCGCGTAAGGCTCAGCACTTCTCTGAGTACAGGAAGTGATGGCGGGCATCTTGAAAGATTCAGGAAGCCTTGACGTGCAATACCAGTAAGTATTTTATTGGGGTATAGAGGCAAAAAAGAGGAAAGGACATTGCACCTGCGCAGCATCGGGATGTTCTGGTAACTGGTCCCGGGCTGCGTTGTGACGAGTGTTGGGTATGAGGGGGGGACGCGACCGGGGTGTGGGTCGTGGAGGGAGGACTTTGGGAGGATGGCGGCGGCGAAAAGGTCGTAGTGTACGTACACATACGTGGTGGCGGTCGCGAGGAGTAGAGGATGGTGGATGTGCTTACAACGAAGTAAAGAGGCTTAATGGTGATGGTGACACTGAGAAAACGGCATCAGCTTGGACCTCGCGATGTAACCAACCACATGGGGAGCGCCAGTCTGTATTGATATGTATGTAGTGTGTCAAGAAGTGTAAAGATGATCATATTCTTGAAGTAAAAAAAAAGGACAAAACCGAAATCCTGGCAAAGGTTATTACAATTCGAGTTTTCTCTTTCCATGGTGTAGCTCCTGTTCACCAAGTAAAGAACAGGAACAGTATAAGGCGTAAGGCGACGTGGCGTGACTACAAGAGCAGGGAAAAGCGATGGGTTTGTTATCCTCTCCGTGTGTGTGTGTGTGTGTGTGTGTGTGTGTGTGTGTGTGTGTGTGTGTGTGTTAATTTACATCATATCCTGAGAAATAAACAGACAATGTTATTAATATATTATAGCATTCCATCACCATTATCATTATCATCATTATTATTATTATTATTATTATTATTATTATTATTATTATTATCATTGTTATTATTATTATTATTATTATTATTATTATTATTATTATTATTATTATTATTATTATTATTATTAATATTACTACTACTACTACTATTATTATTTACCACTATTGATGCTGTTGCGACTACAACTACTATTACTACTACTACTGCTGCTGCTGCTGCTTCTATTACTATTACTACTACTGCTACTACTACTACTACTATTACAATTACTAATACCACCATACTTGCTACTACAGCTATTGTTGTTATTACTATTATTAATATTACTACTGCTATTACAACTAGTTATCACAAGTACCATTACAACAGCAATTACAAATCCTGGGACGCTGCTGCTCCTGCTGCTGCTACTACAGGGAATATTCCCACTAGTGTTGTGTCACTCCTGGACGACGTTTACGACGTTTTCTCTCAAGACATAAGCGAGACCAAGTGTCGCTTGACGCCCAACACGAGGACGATAGCAGGAGGTGGGCGGGACGGTCATAATATGAAGCTGAGGAACATGACTCAGAATAGCGTGCGCTCTCAAGTACTGTTGCTTAATTTTTGAAGACGACATACACCAGTCAGGAGCAGGAGGAGGAGAAGGAGGAGGGAAGAAGGAGAGAGGGAGGAGGCAACCGCCGCCCGTGGCCTGGGAGGCAAGCGAGGCCACCCGGCGCCGTCGCCATGACACACATAGTGACAACCGAGCACCATGCAGCGGGACCAGGTCGGCCTCTCTCTCTCTCTCTCTCTCTCAATCACCTGCCAGGACAACCCCCTCCGCAGACAGACCACAGATTCAGGGATGGCGGGGAAGGGGGTGGTAGGGGAGCGCAACTGTACCCTCGCTATCGGCCCTCAGGTGATAGAGTGTATCTGGGTCACTGCTCTCTTATCGCCGCTAGTAACGTAAACTACTCAGGCAACCTGCTGATCCTTCCCCTTCCCCCACCCCAGCACCCAAAGGCCTAATATTCCCTATCGGTCCACTCAAGTAGACAGAAAAGCTTCCTTCACTTCACCCTCACAGTTAAGCAATTAAGACAGCAGGGCGGCGTCCACGTCACGCACAATGGATGATTTCACGAGCTTCTTATCTCATGTTGCTCGTCCCGCTCGCCTCACGTGCTGAAAGTTACGTAATCGTATCCACAGCGGGAACGGCCACGGACGCCAGACCTGCAGCACCTCCCCTGCTTCGTCTGGGTCAGGATCAGCGCGAGGCCGCAGCGCCGTTCACGGTCCATAAATGTGCCAGCGGGACACGGGGCTGCACTATCTCAAGAGAGGCAAGTTTTATAAGGATGCAAAAGATGACGAGATATCGGTCAGCTATCTGCTCATTGAAAACCAATCCCAAGATAACGAGTGCAATGACCAGAAAACACAGGAATTTTTAGCCATAACATTGCCCAAGTAAACAGCTCATCTTCGAGGCTCTCCTAAGTGCCAATCCCTCCTGCCCAGTGAGTGAGGGATAGACGCTGGTGGAGCCAATATTCCATGCTGACAGTCAGGGGAGGACATGATTCTCTATCTATTGGGGACATCAGTATAACAAGCATGCATCCAAGAGACAATACCTGATAGGGAAGAGGTGTCGGAGGGTGAGGCCATAGCACGGGGGTTGAGCAAGAGGGCGTTGGTGGAAGCGATGGATGCCATGCCGTGTGGGGGGCTTGGGGAGTTGAGATCAAGATCCCAGAAGTCCAGGTCCACCTCGCCGATGTCTGAGGAGGCCAGGGAGGTCGGAGGACTCATGCCAACGTTGACGCCGACGCTGACGAGTGCTGGCGGGGAGAGGGCACCAGGGCTGGTGAGCGGTGATGAGCTGGACACCTCGGAGCAACTCTCGTCCCCCATGGCGGAGAGGTTGAGTGTGGCCACACCAGAGCCCAACACAAACATTCCATCGACACGCGCTGTCGCCAGCACTTTGGCCAAACGTTGGCGCGGCGGCCGTCACGCGTCGTCCACTGACTGTCACACGTGAGAATCAATGGCCCGTCCAATAGATCACTTGGTAGTGGGTGGTGAGTTCACGAGGATCAATTGGTAGTATTCAGCAGGGCTCATCTTAGGTCATGACTCTGGATCACTTATGTAAGGGCCAGAGCCATCTTCAGCGGGTGTGTGCTGCTCCTCCCACTCTCACTGTAGTGGTGGTGGAGTGGCTCGTGTAGGTCAAGTGTGCCCTGTCAGTGTTGGTGAATGGGTGGCGTAGTATTTGGGTCAAATGGCGTCGGTTACCAGGTCAGGTCGAAAGCAACTTTTCCTTTCACTTGGCTTTCCTCGAGCAACAGGTTCAATAGCAGTTTATGAAGGAGTGAAGGGACAACGGTGCGGGGGTGGAGGCGGCGAATGAACTTGACCTTGTGTGCCGCTGGAACTCTCGCGAGGCCAGTCACTCCAACACTGAGACGCGGCGGCTCTCGTTCACAACGACGGACTATTGGTGACTTATCTTATCTTACACGTCTTGTTATCGGTTAAACTGATGCGGGGTCGTGAGACTGCGGTTGTCTGTTACTGAGCCAATGTCAAGAATCAAAGGTAAGTAAAAACTTGGCTTACAATAGCGTCCGGCACTCTCTTGCACCAACAAAACAAACGCGACGGAATGACAAAGTTTCTCTGACAGTAAAAGAAAGTTGTCGCCAACAATATACGTATTGTTGTCACACGCGACAAGGTGTTCTTTTACTGCAGCACTCAAGAGTCAATGTAAAGCACGAAACACGCGCGAGGAAGGACACGAAACGTAGTGGAGAGAGGCGGACACGAGCGATGAGGTGCTCACCCGGCGACGGCTGGCGGGCAACTGACAGGGTGACCGACCCTGAGATATCTCAGGACTCGGGGCCGGGCAGGCAGGCAGGTAGGCCAAACTCCCCTACCGCTCCACCTGTTGCGGCGCAGACCTGCCTTAAACCTTTATTTCTAGAAAAAAAAAAACTTTGCCACACCAGATTCTCCAATGACATTTATGCTTCATCTACCGAGCACGAAAAGGCAACCCCTTAGATGCTCGAAACGGTGAGCGCGAGCACCAGGCGTATTCAGCGACGCAGCGGCATGTGGCAGCTTCTCGCGCCCTCCCCTCGGTGGCCCCGCCCCCAAGCACGAAGGATAACACACACAGAGCCAGGAAAACACTTCAAGTCGTGAACCTCAATCAGCTGCAAGGATGACTCGCAGCCCCGTTTGAACCTCCAAGAAGTGAGGGAAGCTGAGGGGCGAGACTCTCCCCGCTGGCCTTTCGACAGGCACGACTGCTTGAGTGGCTTCTGGCCCGAGTTGTTCTGAGTCTTAATGTGGCGCGTCACTTTGCACATAGTTACACACACACACACACACACACACACACACACACACACACACACACATTAGAACAAAATAAAATGATACAATGAAATATACAAAAGAGTCCGCCAAACTACAGAACAAGACATGAAGCTGGAAGATAGCGGGAGGGGAAGGAGTATGGAGGGGAGAGGGGGAGGAGGAGTGCATGCAGGGCGTGAGAATCCCCCGCGTTTTTCTCACTACATCCCAGCAGCTCTCAGTCCTGCCCCCAGCAATGTCTCGGGGTGTCTTTACCCCCACCATGACTCTCCACCTTCAATAGCCGGGAAAGTTGCTTGTCTGGACGGGGGCGGCGCGGCCCCCTGTAGCCCACATCCGGCCGTCTCCGACGCTTCACCACAAACTTAAGAGTCTCGCCGCCACGCTGCACACCACACAACGCTGCCTTACACTCAGCCATAAGGCATCCGGACTCAGATGGAAGATGAACACCAGTGGGTATCCAGCCAAAGGTAATGTATCCAGGATTATCAGGCTCCAGACGTCATCTGTCACCAGGACTAATTGAGAAGAGTGTTTACGTGGAGGCCGCTTCGTCGACTTCCCCTCCCGCCTCTCCCTTAATGGTCGTCATCATCGTCTGCCGGACACGCACCTCCCGCGTACCCTTCCCTTAGCCGCTGTAAAAATAGCAGCAAAGGGAGTAAGGATGCGATCCTTTTGTGCAGCGAGCCGCGGGGAACCGAGAGGCGATGCTGCTAAGTATGGAGGGTTCGATCTTATGGACGATTCAAATGCTCCAACCTCCTCCCCCCCTCCCCCTTCTCTCTCTCTCTCTCTCTCTCTCTCTCTTCTCTGAATCACCACTACGTCTCCTTTCCTTTCATCACTTCCCTGAGCATCAGCCGCCCTTCGCTCCGCCATCTTCACGCTTCACCGAAACCTCCACGTGACAATTCCTTCCCGAAATGACTTCTTCCGACTCATCGCTTGTTTACTGCACAGCGCAGCCACACTTCCTCATGACAACGCGCTCTCTTCACGGTACACATGGAAAAATGCCTCGCTTCCTCCATCGTTTAGAATGACTGTAACTTCACGAGGACAATGAACACTACGCCAACAAGGGTCTCAGTAGCGCACTGGTGGAGAGAGAGGAGGTTTCAGTATATGGGAATGCATAATGTACAGTAAACAAAATATTATGCACATGTGAAATTGATCTGCGTTATGAAAACCAAAAATTTTCAATACTACTACTACTACTACTACTACCAAAATGGCTGCTACGACCTTATATTCATCCATTTCTTCCATCACGATACACCATTATCTTTATCAATTATCGTCATTCTTCAATCTGAGGTTCTGTCAACACTTGAATACCTCTCAACACATCTATTGTTTTCCGGAATGCGTGTTCGTGTGATTCGACAGGACAGGAGGAGGAGGAGGAGGAGGAGGAGGAGGAGGAAGGGGAGGAGGAGGAGGAGGAGGAGTAGGAGGAGGAGGAGGAGGAGGAGAAGGGGATGCCCGTCTAAGAGGCCTCCACCCTCAGCATCCTTCACATTCCATCACGAAGGATCAACAAAAGAAGCAACAGTGTATGAAATTCGCGTCATGGTAGTGCAAAATGTCCTCAGCTTAAGAGTTTTTCCTGTGCCATTGTAGGGAGTATCGTCCTCACGCGGCATATCGCTTCGCACGCAGACCTTGAGGCAGATGACAAAAGAAAAAAAAGAGTTGAGTCACACAGGATTTGGAAGTATGAGTCACATGTTGGGCTTCTCTTCCATCGCTTTTATTGAATGATACCAACCCTCTGAACTCCAGTCAGGTTCCTACGCGGCTCCCCCTCCACACCGCGTGCTCCTCTAAAAAAATAGGAGAAAGAGAGATTGAAGTTCTACGAAAAGCTTCCGGTGACTGTACTCGTAAATGTTATTTCTGACACGATTGCAACATAAACCTGTCATGCAATCAATAATCATGACAGAATTTGTTATTATGTGCATTTCTTTAGCAGCGAATATTCCGGCAAAACATACTTCAGAATTTTTGACGCGTTTTATTACATCTATGGAATGAAAGAGTCTTTCTTGCTTGAGTTCATCACATCCAACATCCTCTCTTCCCTCTTCTATACACACACACACACACACACACACACACACACACACACACACATACACACACTCCCTCCTCAGCGTTCCGCCACCTGAGTCCGGACTGGATTCGTTCTCGGGGTCCCTGAGACTCACGGGGACGTTGAAGGAGAAAGTTTTTAGGTTCAGGTCGCTGCAGGGTCCTCATCCTGGAGAGGAATATTATAGGGTCGAGGTGACCCCTCAACCCCGGAAAGAAAGGCGTTACAATCTTTTCCCGGAGCTTCACACGTACTATAAGAACCCAGTTACGCAATCCCTTTCTTCTATTCCCCTCCGTCCAGCGCAGGGGAGGAGACCGTCATATCTCTTTTCGTTTCATCAATGGGACTTTGTATCCTGACCACAGCAACCATACATGCTAGATCGCCGATGACGCTTTAAAGGCAACCCGACACAAGGCGACAATCACGGACGCCACACACACGCCACCAGCGACCAGCCTCAATGAACGTTTGCCGGAGCCTCAGACAATAGTGATGGCGAGGGCGTGTCAGTGAGGAGCAGCCAACCAGGGGCAGGAAGACAGTCTGGGAGCTACGTAACCCGTGAGTCGTGCCGTCCAGACAGGCAGAGGAACAAAAATGCTAAGGAAGCAGAACGTACCCTAACCTATCCACCCTTTTCTCCGCCCCTTCTACTCTCTCTCTCTCTCTCTCTCTCTCTCTCTCTCTCTCTCTCTCTCTCTC
>CM035203.1:9427737-9456905 GCA_020233015.1 Callinectes sapidus | reverse complement strand
TACTTTCTAACATTTGGAGTGGTTGTCTTTTTCCATAATCCCAGTTTATGATGCTGAGATGTGTGTGTGTGTGTGTGTGTGTGTGTGTGAAGCGTTGTAGTACTGTTGTAATATGTATCGAAATACTACATAATTTTTTTACCCAGAACCTGTTTGATATGATAAAGAATGCCATTTGATCTCGTAACTCAGCTTGTGTTATACGTAGAACACTACTGATTCCCTTTGCGTACACATCGAGGAAATACCACCAGTAAACTCGCAATAAGCGTTACTCGCATACCTGACCTGGACTGAGAAAGCATTGACTCGACACAGCGCACCTACATTCACAGCTGGCAGCCATGACGCCTCGGACCTTGGCAGAGTATAAAACTATGTTTGTTCTCATTTGCATTGTATCTCGTGCCGCGCTCAAGGCAGTGTCTAGGGTGCGGCGTTCATAGAGTCGAGAATTGGAGCGAACTGATCTCGATACCTGCTGTGAATGTGACCGCTTCATCAGATACACCACCTACTGCCTCCACCCCATCTTTGTCCTGGAACAGCCAAGCACTGCACACCCCTGATAGCACGGGTGTCTTGAGAGATATACTAGGTTATTAGTATAAGTTTGTACAGAGGCTTTAAGCGACCACAGCTTTATTATATAGTTAATTAAGGGGAGGCGGGCGCATTTGTATCTCTGTTAAGTGTGTGTTGGTTTAATAGAAGAGTTCAAGATGTCATGCATTTGGTATGATGCTCCAGGCTCCCTTTATCATGTTTGAACTACCCATGCAGTAGAGAGGAATCATAACCTCCTTTCATTGTTCCTTAACATGTTAAAAGTAGCGGATCAATGGTATGTAAGTTGATGAAGTAGATGAAACAAATAAAGACCACACTCACGAACATTTCAGCTTGTATGTACAAAATCAAATAGCTACATAGCATGATACTGATGACTACTTATTGCGTCATTATAGATAATAAAAGATGACCTTCCGTGTGTACGAGCGGAGGGTGTGTCGCGTGCAACAAAAATGTTATTGGTGTTTATACAATATATCCATCATCGTCCTTGAACCCTCCACCCAGAACATCACTAATACGTATCCGTTATGTTTTCAGGGCGAGATGACATGTCGCCGCCCTCTTCAGTGGGCAACTACAGCGCCGATTCCTTCGGCGATCTGAAGAAGAAAAAAGGCCCCATCCCTCGCCAGCAGGAGGAACTGTGTTTAGTGTGCGGGGACCGGGCGTCAGGCTACCACTACAATGCACTCACCTGCGAGGGATGCAAAGGTAAGCCGAAAGTAGTAGTAGTAGTAGTAGTAGTAGTAGTAGTAGTAGTAATAGTAGTAGTAGTAGTAGTAGTGGTAGTAGTAGTAGTAGTAGTAGTAGTAGTAGTAGTAGTAGTAGTAGTAGTAGTAGTAGTAGTAGTAGTAGTAGTGCAGAAGTAGCAATAATGATAGAAGGTTACACAGTAAGTACGTAGGCAGTGGAGAGCAGCCTCCCCCCCCCCCACACACACGAGGTTTGAGGTGATGTGGTAATGACATAATGTTGAGGCGTAAGGGATGGTATTGAATTATTACCGTCTGTCCAGGCACTACGCAACACTTGGCTTGGGATGAGTGATGGCATAAGCACTTACTACCCATCATCCAATAAACTTTCCTGCTCTACTCCACTACTGGCTTGAATATGCTGCAATGAAAATATGTACCTATAGTGCACCTATAGTATGCAGCTTGGAAATTCTTTATACTTTACTATAACTTAATTACATATTTATTATTATCATTATTGTTGTTGTTATTATTGTTGTTGTTATTATTATTATTATTGTTATTATTATTATTATTATTATTATTATTATTATTATTATTATTATTATTATTATTATTATAGAGAAACAGCAATGGATGAGCGGTATTTATTTGGGCAACTTTGTCACCAGAACCGGTATTAGCAGACACAAGACAGTGTTGTATGCATACAGTATACATAAAGAATTAAAAGGAAATATGATAGTTTTATTCTAAAAAAAAAAGGAGCATTATGAATTTAGTTCATTCCTTTAAAAATAGTAAATGAACACTTCTTTAGAGTTAGAAAGAACACTTTCATATTAGCCATGATCGGGAGAACAGCGAGTACCGCTAACTGGGCGGAGCGTGCAAGTTTCACCGCCCACCAGCTGCCTAAGGAACGTAGGTGGTTGTTCTCAGGTGTGGCCCGTGTGAGTGGGTCGTCCAATGAAGGTAGATCTTATCTGCTTTGTTCTGGCATCACAGGAAATAAATGTGCAGATGGAAGGGATCTCGACACTCGTTGCCACGTGTGGCCGATTCCTACATTCCGGTTTTGTTGATGTGTCACTTGTAGGATTTCACGGTTTTCGGATATCTGTTCTACCTCACATTAGAAACCCTCATCTTAGAATTAGTCTGATTTCAGATGCCAGATTGTCGTAATGCGTTGGTATGTTTCTCAGATGGAGGATTTCTTTCCTCCGTAACTAGGTTTGTACCCCAAGCTGGAGTGCACCCATGGAAAGATCACAAAACGCTCTGACTCATCGTTAGTCATTTCTTTGTATTTCAACAGAATACTTATTTGATAATGAAATGCTGTTGGTAATAATATTCTCTCTCACTTCCAGGCTTCTTCCGAAGATCCATCACAAAGAATGCTGTGTACCAGTGTAAATATGGTGGCAACTGTGAAATGGACATGTACATGCGACGCAAGTGTCAAGAATGTCGCCTCAAAAAGTGTCTTGGTGTGGGCATGCGACCAGAATGTAAGTATCATTTTATCATGTTTTGATTTAAAGCAGCTCTCAAATTATTTTAGATATATTGTACTACATACTCTTAAACTGTACTTAACTTGTAGTTTGAGATGACAAAACTTTATTCTGGCTATGTCAAGATGAATAGTAATTTGAAGAAAATCTCTTGTTTTAGGTAATGTTGTGGGTTGTCAGCCTTGAGTTGCCTTTTTTTCAAGCATTGAGAAGATAGAGCATTTCTTTTCTGTGACCATTAGATCCACAAATTTGACTTTGCACATGTTAGGTGTCGTGCCAGAGTCTCAGTGCGTGGTGAAGAGAGAGCAGAAGAAGCTACGAGACAAGGATAAGAAGGACTATCCAAGTCAAGGCTCCCCAGTAGCTGAGGAAAAGGCCGTTCCAACAAGTCCAGTGAGTAGTGATGTAAGCATGATGTGCACTTTTTATTCATGGGGCATCATTTCTTGCATACGCCATTCATTATATCTATCTGGTCATGGTCTGTCACTAATAAATGTCATGTTTCTTGAGATCTAAACATGTCATCAGCCTTCTCATCTTGTCCTGGTTATCATGTTTCCCTTCATTTCATCATCCTGGGATTTCATCTACTTGTATTCATAATAATTGCCTTGTTGTGCTTATATCTATGCTTCAAAGCTGTATCTAGTGAAAAACGGAAATATGAATTGAGGAAATACTTTGAGGACAAAAAATGCAAGTAACAAAGCTTCCAATAATGCTGCAAAGGTGGCAGATACATGTATAAGGGAAAAGTTTGTCAGTTATTATTCTCATTCACTTTAGTTTGGCTTTATGCATTTTCATTAATTGCTTTCTTTCTATTTGTGGTTCTATTTTGTGGTTGTCAGGAGGCCAGAATGCTTTTGGAGAGATGGTACTTATAGAAAAGGTTCATCAAGTGTGGAATTAAGGATGCTTGAGAGCAAGTGTATTGGGGATTACTGTAGGTTACATGGATTCCACCCAGGTGTAAGACTTCATTGGACAGAGCATTTCTTATTGCTAACTTTCCAGTCTGCCAGTTATTGCTATATATGCTTACTGAGACAATAAAGTGTTTGGGGGCATGCATGCTAGCTTGTGCTTTGTGGGAGTGGTATTTTATTACCTCTTTTGACCTGAGGTTACTTTGTATGAGCAATTGTTATTTCTCCGTGAAGGAAGC
This sequence comes from Callinectes sapidus, assembly GCA_020233015.1. Lineage (NCBI taxonomy): Eukaryota > Metazoa > Arthropoda > Malacostraca > Decapoda > Portunidae > Callinectes > Callinectes sapidus. The sequence goes on along the minus strand of CM035203.1, from coordinate 9,452,934 downwards.
CACATGTGCTCTAGGCACGGAGATGGACCACAAGTCGACTGATGGTTGTACAAAAAGTGTAATGTTTTCTCCACCTTCAGGTGTAAGATTTTGATGTGTGTTGAATAAGTGGCTTAGACCATGGACTCCTTCCTACATCACAGTGGTCCGAGATGAATAACAGGCTCTGTCATAAGGAAAAATTATAATTATCGTCTACATTTTAGTAGTGCTATCTTGCTATTTATGTATATCAAGGTAAGGAAAAACTGGTTGACCAGTATGAAATAGGATCAGAAGTCATTCTTCTATGACTTATCATGGGAATTAGGGCAAGCCAATGTATCATCTGATGTATATTAGAGTCTTAGCGAGGTGAATCTAATCACTATATATGTATGCCTTAGGTTAATGAAGGTAGCCATGCAACATGAATACCAACATTGGAAACATTATGAAAAGGAAACTACACAAATCATGATCTAGTTAAATGAAAAAAATAGTGATTGGTTTCATCAATATTGTTGAAAATCAGTATTTACAAAATTACTTTATTTCAGTGTAAATCCAAAGGTCCATCACCTGCATGTGATATGCAGTTCAAAAATCTTGTTGACACTCCTAGCATCGTTCAGACTCCTGTAAGTAATATTTGGCCCAACTCCAAAATTTGTTAAATTACTGGAAACAAAAATTTATGATAGGTGATTTTTAACATTTCTTCCAGGTTACCATAGAACAAAAGAAAAGAAAAAAAAAGCTTATTGTTGGTGCATCTTGCTATGCAATTTATTAGAACACATAAATGCATACTCAAGTATCTAATGAATTATTCAAGAATGAATTGATTAATTGAATAATGCACAACTGTTTTCTTGCTTTCTAAGAATGATCTTAGTGGACTGGAAAATTTTATTTATGTAAATTGGTGTTATTCCTTTAAGGAAATTAAAAGGGCAAATAAGAATTCATGTACAGTACCCTTAAATCTTGAATGTTTCACATTCTGAGATTCAGATTTATCTAAATATGTAAAGGTCTAATTGAATTTATTTTCCCTATTTGTGTATTTTAAGAAATATTTGTATTACTGGTTTATAGTAGTTGTGCATTTATTAATGCCCTTCATAAAGAAGTTAAATTTGTTGTTTGCTGATGTTGAACTGAATTATTAGAGATTTCCCAAACAGTTCACTTATCTCTTTCAAAGATAAAGAAATATGTACATACATAATCACATAAAATAGACTTGAGTAAATATCCTTATAATTTTTACATAGGAGTACATACCTTAAGATACATACAAGTATGCACCAATTTGTGCATAAATAGGGGGAAAGTAAATGTTGCTGGCTACCTTGAGGAAATGTATTGTATAGTACGAGAAGTCTGTGGTGGTGGTGTGCACCTCACCAGAATTTGTGTGTTAAGACCTGAGAGGTAGAAGGGAAGGCTTGGTAGATACTAGATAAGGCTTGATAGGTGGAAGGTAAGGCCTGGTAAGTAGGAGGTAAGACTTGGTATATAGGAGGTAGCAGTTAGGAGGAAAAAAGATCAGCGTTAAAAAAATAGAGGGTCAAGTTTTCAAGTCAGGAAGATGGAGATAGTAGCTCAGGCTCAGGATAAGATCTGTAGATATAGGTACTCTTTGACGTGAAAAGACTGATCAGAACATCAAATAATGAAGTCTTGAGAGTGGAAAGGAGAAAACAGTGTCAGGTAAAATGAAAGAAAGAGAGACTGGAATTCATAGTTTGGTCTCCTTAAAAAAAGTAGCTCAAGTGTATTCTATAATGATTCTCATTGATAATTCAGTATCATATCTTTAAATGTGCAATTGACAAGAAATTTGGAGACTTTCAACAGATTGCACTTGTTGATGAGCTTGACACATTTGTGTCTTTCTATACAAGTGACAAACAAGGCAGTCACATTTTTTTCAACATGGAGAGGAAAACTTTCTTATCACGTACCAGTACATTTGATAAATAATAAAGGTAATGTTGATATGAGACTTCAGAATGGAAGATATTAGACTCAAGAATGGGGAACACAAAAATGGCAAGGCAAGTTCATGGAATTCATTAAAAATACTATTTCATTACTTAAATGAGAGTTCACTTGTGTTCACATGATGATGAAAAAGCAAGTGTCTTTGTCATCCTGAGGCAGGAGGAGCTGATCTGATGGCATTAAATTTTAATATTCATGGATATTATTTCCCAGATGTCAGCCGGGGCCAGATCAAATGTCAAACCACTCACTCGAGAGCAGGAGGAGCTGATCAACACACTAGTCTACTACCAAGAACAGTTTGAACAGCCTACTGAAGCAGACATCAAAAAGATAAGAGTAAGTGTTCTCTCTTTCTTCTTTTGATGTTAAGATATATATATATATATATATATATACACTATTTTACTGTAAAAGTATGTTGTTATAGTCACAGGGAATAACATTCAAATCCTAAATATAATTTTGTAATTAAAGTAAATAGCAAAAAAGATAAGGTTCAAAAGTTACCATGTGACAAGATGACTAGGCAGGATTGTTCTTCCATAATGTGAACAGCAACAGAGGTGATATTCTGACAGTATAGGCATGGTCTGACTTAAAAATTCAATATTAGTGATAGCACTACTGTATGTGTAAAGTAGTTGTAAGTAGGTACTTACATCCTAATGGAAGAGGTATCCAACTTTGGCAAATGTTCATTATGAAATGATGGCAAAGAGAAGGGTCTGTCTGATCCTGATGTATAGCAGGACCTTGGAAAAGGAAATTATTGGGTAGCATATAGTGTAAGGTTAAATCTGTATTGGAGATCACAGAGGCCTATGTATGGTGACTGGTGAACAAGACAGTGACATGGCTATGTATAAAATCAAACCATTACAGGATAACATGAGATGATACCATTGCCAGATGCCAGTAAGACTTGAGAGTGAAAGTCTATAGTTGAAACAGCAGAATTGTATGTAATGGGAAAATGCCTCTACTTGGCATAAAAACAATAATGAGAATAATGAAAGTTTATTATGCATATGGCTTAGTAAGAAATTAATCTGGAAATGTGCAAATTTATCATTAAAATGTTCATATTATAGAAGAAACATTTGTAGATAGTGATACTTAGAGGGAAGAAAATGGTATATGCTTAGATGAAATACTAGATAGTAGGCATTAAAAAGATTATTCAATTTTGAACAGTTGGGAGTATTTAGGATCACATGTTGCTGTCATAAGGGAATTAAATTAGGAGTGAAACTTGGAATGAATAAACCAAAGAGAGGTATGAGGAGAATGTTCAGATGTAGATCACATCAAGTTAATCTTAGTGTAGTGCTACCCATAATAGTATTGAATGTGGACTGTGGTGAACAGAACAAAAAAAAATTTTGATGCAATTAAGATGAAGCGTATGAAGAACATCTTTGGAGTAAAATACTTGAGAGGAAGTTTGAAGAAGTGGATGTTGGTGTGGTCTATAGATAGATAGTCCCAATATTTTTCTGTTTTTCGTACTTTCAGTAATGAAAGCTTCTGAAGAAATATATTTATTCATTTGTGCCCAGACATCATCTCATTGCCAGTAGGATCAGAATAAGTGCTGTAAATGTGTGTAATGGGCCTTTGTTAAATCTATCTATATACCAAAATGACATTTCCACAAAAAGCTTAGCCATAAATTGATTAATGAAATACAACTATCATATTTTAAGCAATATTTATAAAAGTAAATTTGTTTGAAATTTCATTAAGTAAAATTAAGGAGCAAAAAACTTATATTTTTTTCCAGATGGATTTCATTACGTACTATGAAGATGTGCATGCGTGCAGCGCCACTATAACATAGATACCCAACATTAACCACCTCCTCTGAGACACAAACCACCAGTTACACACACAAGATACACACCAGAAGAGCTACTGAAGAATTAGATCTTATACAGTTCTAACATGCACACAGCAAATACTATTCTGTATTTTGTCTTTCCTATTACTTGTCTCTGTTGGTGATTGGGACTCTTGCATGCCTGTGCTTTCTCCCATCCCATCCCTGCATGAAAATTTTGATCCTTGATCTTTAACCTGCTAAATAAACTGAAGCATTCAAGATATGACAGTGTTAATAGACTGTCAGAACAAGATCTCAATATAGAACTAGTCTTTTGGCTCCTATTAACAGTTGTGGTAACACATTTTACATATGTTTGTATATTTGCATGTTGAAGTGCAGAAGCCATTAAAAAGTATCCAATTGGCAAAATATTTTGTCTTTCATCACCTTGAAGGACAATGCTATATGATTACTATAAAGTATGATGTTGAATTTAAAATTTTAAGTGAAAGCTATGCTCACAGGCCATGCAAGATCAAAATTTTAATAGCTCCACATGAGCAGTAGTATTTGGGATGACCCAAAAAAAGTCAATGAAGAGAAGCTAGTCGTATAAGGAAAACAAACATGGCACAGACCACCACTGCTAAGTGTTATTATCTACAATGTAAAGACTTGCAATATAAATTCACGATTTGTTACACACATTTAACTTCGTAAATTATAACATTAAATTCTTACTCTCGGGTAACAATATTGATGTTCACCTTTTAATTGAATGAATTGAATTGAATGACTAAGATCGTCTAAGATGCATCTTCTTGCAGTGAATATACGAAGTCTGCATAAAAAAAGTATTGTAATTCATTATACCACTGCAAGTAAACACTCAGTACCATTCATTTGCAAAATTGTGATGTGAAAGTTGCTTGCATGCTTGGCTTCTACATAAACAAAATGCCTGCTGCTTGAACAGATTAGAAATTCTTTGAGTTTCAAAATATGAAATAGTTCATCATTGAATATGATAGAGAAGACTGGCATGAGCTCAAAAATAATAGTGAACTTCTTGTGAATTCATGACTTCATCATTTATGTTTTAAGAAATCAGAAGCCACCTTGAAACTGATGTCTGGTTACATAATGGCACATTTTCTTAATCCTGGTTTTAGATTCATGTATCACATATTATGTGACTATTGATGTTCACAACCAGAAATTATTGAAGTGGAAGAGAAAGAAAAACACACACACAAAAAAGCATAGGCCATTGTGTCTATTTTATACAGAAATGACTTTGTATTAGTTAGTGTGGTCAGACTAGATGAGGCCCAGTTATTCATCATATGTGTTTTGATCAATCTGTTTAGATGTGGGTTAGTTCAGTGCTTGGTAAAAAGAGAATAGTGGTTTAATTTTGTGTGAAAGGCAAAAACAAGTAGATGTGATGGAATATATACACCAGTTTGATATTTGATTGATCATGTTCATTCAGGGAACAACATTGATTTGTTATATTTTTTAACCATGTATTAAAAGAAATTCATTTGTAACTGTATGGGCTCATAGACTAGAATCTGATGACTACAGACACTGAACAAAGAATTATGTGCCTTATTATGAGATGAAAATGTCACCTTAGAAAGAATCATATTTCTTGGTTTTAGTTGACTATGTATGAAAAGTAAATACATACTTCAACCATGTTTCAGTTTATTGGCTTGGTTTCTATGACTGACTTGACTTGTAAATACACACTGGACGTAGATACAGTATATCTGAACACTCTAACCATGAGTGTTCCCTTACTTCTTGTGAATCATTTTCGGTCATTTCCTCACCAAGTGGCTTCTGTTTCCTTTCTTCAGTTTAACTTCGATGGTGAAGATACAAGTGACATGAGATTCAGGCACATAACCGAGATGACGATCCTCACAGTTCAGCTCATAGTGGAATTCTCCAAGCAACTACCAGGTTTCGGCACACTTCAGCGAGAAGACCAGATTACCCTGCTCAAGGTACACAGTCCAGCATATGAAAATGGTGGATTGATGAGCAATTCTCTTCCAGGGAAATTCACTACCTACTTTTTATCAGGAAGATTTCTTGGTTTCTAGTCCGAGAACATCTAAATTAAGTGTTCTAAGGGATCTGACCAAGAAGTCTTCATTTCAGATCAACGTTGGAATCGCTCTCGACCGCAGGATTACAAAGGAGAAAGTATTTCTTGCCATGGTGATGGCAGCCAGAATACTTGATTACCTAAGTCTGTTTCACTTTTAAACTAAATCAAATTTCAAATAGGTAATCATTACAGGCCCCATCACTATTGGTGAGTAACTTCCCTGAACTGTGTCTCCTGAGATTACAGGAGTCATGGAGATGACTGCTTTGTAAGTCAGTGGTTCCTTTGACTCCTTCTAGGATTACGAAATAAGTGATGACGACTCGGATGCCAAGTTTAAACACATCACAGACATGACCATCCTCACAGTGCAGCTGATCGTAGAGTTCTCCAAGCGCCTGCCCGGCTTTGACACACTACTCAGAGAGGATCAGATTACACTGCTAAAGGTATTTACAGAGTAGAGATAGTATCAACTAGAAGGTAAGTTATTGGTAAGGATGTAGATCCTAGAGAAAAGTAGGTAAGCCTTCTTCCAACTCTAGTAAACAGTAAGCTTCTGTATTTCCATATCTTGAGGTATTGACACTTTTCATATAACTTGTACAATTTTCAACACAACCAGATGGGATCCTATGTATATCTTCACTCACACACACAAGCTACTTTCTGCACTTCGAAACATCATCTTCAATTTGCAATTAAGTATGTAAGATTGATATGATAACATCTGATGGTCCAACACCGCCTTTGGTCTATGCAAGATTACCGGAAGGAACATGGTACTGTACCTTGTATATCATATATCAATGACTGGAACTGTATGACTGCACCTCTTCACTATCTATTACACTCCACAAGTGTGGTGTGCCTTAAGTAAGCATAAAACTGTTGCCAGGTGCATCATTGCAAAACAGAACACTGGCACTGGAATGACTCTCTCTCTCTCTCTCTCTCTCTCTCTCTCTCTCCAAGGGATAAGTAGAGGCATTTAAATTTCCTGGTAGTATTTTTTAATGTTTAGTAGGTACATTTTAGTATTGTGGTTAATATCTCATTGGAATCCTAAATAATGAAGCTTGATTGGAAAGTTCAGTCTTGTCCCCACTATCCTACAAGCTTCTGCCAAACTCTTACTTCACTTTGACGAGGGCACCATTACAGCAATTATTCAGTGTGTAATATGAATGTAGCTCAGAATATAATGATCTTAGCTGGTCTAGAAAAATTATTCCTCCTGAACCAAGGCAGTTGGTTCACGTAATGATGTACTTGCACCACTGCCATTGATGTGCCCTGATGAGCCAGAAACCATATTCAGAATAAAAACCTAACTATTACCTTGCAAGGATTCTCTACCTTTCCTCCATTAGCTTCATGTATTTCTCCATTTATCCCTTTCCTTCCATACTCTCTCCCTTCCTTCCCCTCCCCATGTTTGTGTGTTTCTGGACTGGCCCCTTCCCCCCATTCCTACACACTTAGCTTGTCTCTATTTTAAAAAGTTAAAATTGATTCAATTCAATTATTTGGCATATCAATTATTTATTCTGTCATATTTCTTAACCACCAAGAGACAAATTTACCTCAGGTTGAGAATCACTGTGTTGAAGATAAATGATTATTGGTAAAAAGGAAGTACTACAAGGATGCTTTTCTTACATATATCAAACACACTTCAAATGTATTCATATTTCATTTCTTTTCCATTTGTGTTTTGAGACATTAAAGCAAGTTGAATTTATATAAAATTGGGCTTAAATGAAAAGAAAAGCACCAACAGTCATATAGAATTGTCTGTCTAGTCTATTCCTGGTTTTACAGCTAATAAAATGGTTAGTTGATACAGTTGTGTTAACAGTTTCTCATCAATCATTTGACTATTTACCACAATTGAAGATTTTTTATATATAAACTGTTCAATCAGGTTTACTAGAAAAATGTATCCAAGATATTTTGTATAATGTTGCCTGTTTTTACACATCAGGATGTGTTATGATAAATGCTTGAAAAGAAGCCAAGTGAAAACCCTGCTCCACATCTTTTTCCTTTTTATATATTGTCTGCAATTTTTATGACATGTAAACCTGGAGAAATATGAAACTCATTAGTTAGTCACCATATTTTCTAGTGTTTGTTACCTTTATTTAATGCCAACATCCATGAAGGACTTAGATGTTTTTTTAAATATGTCCTTGTAATGATGGGCATTTGTACAGACTTGAACAATTTACAGGTACCTCTTTTTTTACACGTTTGTTTTCCGCATTTTAAAAATTTACATGAGGTCCGAATTCCCCCCCAAAAAAAACTCATTTGCAGTTCCTTTTTACTTATACATGATATTTCATTGAGTGACCAACAAATGTCTCATGTGAGTTTCTTTACGCCGCCCAAACAACATCAATTACACTGGTGCTTAATATATTTATATATATATATATATATATATATATATATATATATATATATATATATATATATATATATATATATATATATATATATATATATATATGTATATATATAATACAATTAGGAATGTACACAGTTTATTGGCTCCTTTACAGGGTGAGCTCCTTTCTTCACGGATGACAAATGTTTACTGACAGTGTGGTGAGTTGGAGCTGGCGTCGCCGTCATGTTTACAATGGCACACTGTTGTAAACATGACACTGATGCCATCTCTGACCATGTCATTCCATAAACATTTATTATCCATGAAGAGAAGAGCTCACCTGGTGAAGGAGCCAATAAACTGTACACATTCCTATTTGAATATATGTGAGAGTATGTGTGTGTGTGTGTGTGTGTGTGTGTGTGTGTGTATATATATATATATATATATATATATATATATATATATATATATATATATATATACTGTTTTTGTTTTCCGGTACCTCTTCAAGAAAGCATCTCTCACGTAAATCGAGAGGTACCTGTATTTGACACATTTGCATTTATATTTTTCATCAAAGTTAGGGGACAAATAGGGCCGATATTCAACTAATGTAGTGTCCATTCTTTTGTATGGTAGTTGCTTGCCTTTCCTGGACTTCAGATCTGGGTAGTTGGTCTTACCTGAGTCTGTGTATCTTGTTTGAATGTCTATGATTAAGTTGTCTGACTACATGTACTCTTTGGGGGCATGTTCATACAAGGAATAAATGCCATATTTGAGACTTTTCAATTCTAAATGAAAGGCAATTCATAAAGAAAATGGATTTACTAAAAAGATATCACCTATAAAAATGGCTTTCATATACAGTGTAAATAATAATAATTGAGTTTCAGTGCAAGATAAGTAATGGAATTTTTATTGCTTTACAGGCTTGCTCATCAGAAGTCATGATGCTCCGAGCAGCCCGGTTCTATGATGCCAAAACAGACTGCATTGTGTTTGGAAATACCTTGCCATACACACAAACATCATATGAGTTTGCTGGCTTGGGAGAATCATCACAAATACTCTTCCGTTTTTGTCGCAACCTATGTAAAATGAAAGTTGATAATGCTGAGTATGCACTTCTGTCTGCCATAATCATATTTTCAGGTAAGTTTCTTAAATCATGTATAGCATTTCTCAGCTAGAAACAAAGGATTGTCGTTGCTATAGTAATGGCATCTAACTGACGGGAAGATAGCATACATTAATCTTCCTGATGATGTTTAGCAAGCACAGTGAGGTGCCTCTGTGCTATGATCAGTTGTGATGACAAATATGGATGCCCAAACAAACATCTAGTAAAATCTCATGACTCCCAAAAATAAAACAAAATAGAAAATAAGAAAACTTTATTACAAAATGTGGAACACTGGAAAAAATTATTTCCAAGATGCTTTGCTGGCATAGCAAGGCTTAGGATTGAAAAGATTCCTTGTGATATTTGTCATCACAGCTGAAGCAGCACAGTGATCCATGATAAACATTATCAGGGAGATCAACATGTCATTTTGCTGTCAGATGCGAAAACAAAAGCAATGATGATGATCCTTTGTTCATTCCAGTTGAGAGACATGAAAGTGTTCAAGAAATACATGTTGCAAGGACCACAGGGTGCATGCCAAGTCACTGTCTCAAACTCAGGTCTGTAGTCCAGGAATGGATTACAGTGGAGACTCAATAGTCAAACTTTTCAAAATTTGAATGCAATTGTTTGATTTAATACAGTGGAGACTCGATGCTTGAACTTAATCTGCCACAAATGGCTGTTTGAGTATTAAAAAGTTTGACCATTGATACCTATAAATTAGGTAATTCATTCTAACCTTAGCAAAAGTCTTTTTAATAATGATAATTTTTCCATTTCTTCCACTGCCACAGACTGCTGAAGTTGTTTTTTCTCATACATTGCCACATAAGCTACCTTGATGGCCTCCTTGTTTTTCAGTATGGTGGTGGCTATAGATTTATTTCCCAATACTAACAATTAATATTTTTCTCAACTGTTTACAAGCTTTACCTCCAAGAAAGCATGGTTTTGTAATGCAAAAAGTAAGGTTTTGCAAGGAGTACCAAAAATACAGCAAAAGATGAACAGGCAATTCGTCTGCTGCCGATCGCAAAGAGTAACAGTCACAAGATGATGATATCCACGATAGAAGACAGTAGAGCGGCAAAAACACAAATATTGTGATGAAAGTAAAACACATGAAAAAATTCAGAGGCAATGAAATTATTTTTGGTCAAGGAATGGAAGACAAGTGAGAAAGAACAATGGAATGTATAGAAAACTACACTGCTTGAACACACAGGATCCATAAGCAATAAGAAGCTAAAGAAAGCATGGTTTTGTAATACAGAAAGTGGAGTTTTGCATGGAATACCAAAAATGCACCAGATGAAGAGGCAAGTTCATTTGTGACAATCGCTGAGAGTAATGGCCACTTCTTGTGACTGTTATTCTGGTGGACAAATTGCCTCCTTGTCTTCTGCTGTACTTTCTGTATTCCATGCAAAACTTTACTTTTTGCATAATAAAACCATGCTGTCTTGGAGGTAAAGCTTGTAAACTGTTGATAAAAATGTTAGTTTGTTAATATAAACACACATATAAGACAGTACAGGTACCTCTCAATTACCACCAGAGTTGTGTTCTTGAAGAGGTCGTGGACAACAAAAACATATATCGAACAAAATACACACACACACACACATATTCTTATATATATTCAAATAGGAATGTACACTATTTATAGACCCTTGACAGGGTATGCTCCTCTTTCCAAGGATGACAAATGTTTACCGAATGACATGGTGTGGTGAGTCAAGAGATGGCATTGTCATGTTTACAATGGTGCACCGTTGTAAACACAACACAGATGCAATCTCCAACTCACCACCATTCAGTACACATTCATCATCTGTGGAGAGAGGAGCTTACCTTATCAAGCAGCCAATAAACTGCATAATTCCTAATTGAATATACATATATTCACATACAATATATATATTGTATATATTGTATGCACGTGTGTGTTTGTGTAACTGTTGTTATCTGAATGGTGCCAAGGAACTGGTGTCACTGGAGTATAAGTGAAAAAAATGTACATTACAAATCTGTTTGGATTTTGAACCTTGTGTAGATTAAAAATACATAAAAAGAGAGGTACCTGTACTGTATGGTGAAATCTACAGTAGCCACCATACTTCAACAAGGCCATTTAGGTAGCTGATGTGGCAATGTACGTGAAAAAGCAGCTTCAGCAATCTGCAGGAGTGGAAGAAATATTTTTTATAGATGTGAAAGTGCACTGCCCACAAAAAAATATATTCATGCGAAAAACTAAACATACAAATTTCCATGTAGAAGACACTGTCATTCCATCCATAGGAGAAAGGGAGGGAGGTAGCTGTTGTAGCTTGGTAGGCTGGACCACACCCAGTTGCAAAGATTATTATGCCACTACTATTCAGTGAGCTCTCCGAGCTCTGTGAGGAAAAATTGCCTACACCCTGATCTTCAGCACCCCATTTTCAATATCTGCTAATTTTGATGTCGTACGACTGGCCTCCTAGTCATGATAATGGGTTGGACAAGCTTACCTTGGAAGAAAAGACCCAGACCCTTACCATGTTAGAACAAGGAATGTCACCTATTCATGTGACCACAGACCTGAAAGTTACAAGAATAGCAATCTATACCTTATTAAAAGCAGCTGTCGCAGCCCTACTCGGCACCTTATCCCAATGTAAGGAAGGGTCTATTTTTCTTTAAAGTATCAACATTCAGGAAGGGATCTGCAATCATCTCACACTTCAGGAGCATGTGAGTCCTTGATGATGACTTCCTTGGCTCCCCAGAGACTTCCTGCTGGGATAAGGTGCTGAGTAGGGTCACAGCAGTTGCTTTTAATAAGATGTAAATTGCCATCCTTGTAACCTTGAGGTCCACAGCCACACAAATGACTGACATTCCTTGCTCCAGCAGCGTAACAGCCTGGGTCTTTTCTTCCTATGATAAGCTTTGTCTGACCTCCATTATCACGACTGGGAGGCAAGTTGTACAATCTCAAAATTCTGTTGCTGAGAAGCATGATGCAGATGATCTTTCCTCACAGAGCTCTGAGGGCTCACTGAATGGTAATGGCATTGTGCAAGCTCTGCAAATCTTCCTATAGTACAGTAGTGCTGACTGAGGCAGATTACAAACCAACAAGGGAGTTATAAATACCTTAGACTGTTCTTTGTGTATGAGATGCTAGCACTAGCTTTACAACACTACTCCCCACATAACTCCCACCATCTTTTCATCACTTTTTCCATTGTCTCTAGAGAAGGGGTTGGCCACCAGGTCCATCTGGGTGTGCCGCATGGGCTGTGAAGTGGCAGTCTTGTATTCAGTGTACTTGGTCAGGGTGCATTTTGCTTGGCCGCCTCAGTTTGGTCACTGTCTCCTTTGCCGTGCCAGTCCTCCACACAATTTCAAGCTACAAGCTGCAAACATTAACTCAATCAACATTAAAGAATTAAAATGCATCTGGATTAAGTCCCAGTTACTTTATTCACTCTCTTCTTGTCACCCCTCTATACCCACTTCTTACTCACCATCTTTCCTTTTTTTATTCTGATTCTGAGCTTCACAACTGGGAGAACAATCTTCTATGTTTCATAGTGATAAGTGAACCACTAATTATAGAAAACTAGGATCCCCAGCCAAAGTAGTTATATCAGTTGAGAGTAACTGATTTACAAAGACTTATTCAGATGGAACATAAACTGGGATGATGTAAACTCAAGCTTGAACAACATAAACTGGGACATAGTTCTCAAAGACTGAAACAGAAAAACATGACCATGGTAGTATGGCAGCAATTAACAACAAACAAAATAATAGGCTACATGATACCTTGCCTGCCCAGGCGTGTAGGAAGGAGTGAGGCCCACAGCAGATCAGAGGCTTAAAGTGACAGTGACAGTGAAAACATTTAGATTATACTGCAGGATTCTGACAAAAAAATTGAAAATCATCCAGTTTGATTAAGTTGGAATATGTTGACATTGTGTTTCTACAGCATAAGTCAGCCAACACTGTCACATGTCACCCTACCACACTAGAGTTTCATCCCATGCAAAACAAAGCCTCCAAATGCTTTGAGTAAAGAACATTTTCTACATAGAATGAAGAAACTCCGGTAACACCCTAAAATTAAAAGCTAGAGTTGTACAATTCACCAAAGACTCACAGAAGATACATGCACTCAATTTTCTCAAGGTTCAACCCAATCTTTAATGTGCAATGCTTGTGCTTTATTTAATGAAAAGCATTTATCAAATTGATTAGAGCAAAAAACTGACCTGATTTAATTAGTAGAGATAAAGTTTAATGGTTTCCCTATTTTATTGGCATGGATGCCACTTCTTTATAAAGAAAGGAGCACCAACAATCTGCATAACAAATATTTCATACACTGAAATTTTAAATTAAATTATCTAAGATTATCTAGTATAACAGACTGGTGATTGTTGGATCAGTGATCATATACTGTACTTAACAAGTTGCACCTGGACCAGTGATGGTTGACTGTGCTTGCCAACCTGCTTCACTGTTCTCACACATCCATCCAAAATAGCAGCTTTTCTCTCTTACTTCTACCACTTACTGCCTTTAATCTGAAAGAAATATACAAGATTTTAATTTATCAGTTGTTGAGGAATCCAAATATATCCATATGGATAATGCTAAAAAAATCAGTAGTTCCATTAATATTTCTCATATACCATAATGAGAAATTCTCTCTCAAAGTTAGCACCTCTGAGTGCCTCAGTAATCTGAAATGTAAAGGCTCCTTAGTCTTATATGAGTGTAAAGATGGTAAGGAAAAACTTGGGCTGGGTCAGGGATACTCTTTACTCCAATGTTTTGACAGAATGTCTTCTTCAGAGAGTCACTCTCTGAAGAATTCTGTCAAAACATTGGAGTAAAGAGTATCCCTGACCCAGCCCAAGTTTTTCCTTACCATCTTTACACTCATTTGTCTTAGTACTACTCAATTAGTCTTATATATTAACTAAATATATTTTCTTTAATATTGTTCACATATTATAAATTTTCTTACAGAGAGGCCAAACCTAAAGGAACTCCAGAAGGTGGAAAAGCTTCAAGAAATATACCTCGATGCATTGAGGGCATACGTATGTAATCAAAGGTTTCCCCGACCTGGCATGGTGTTTGCAAAGTTGCTTAATATCCTCACTGAGTTACGAACCCTTGGAAACTTGAACTCAGAGGTATGCTTCTCCCTCAAACTCAAGAACAAAAGACTCCCACCATTTTTGGCTGAGATCTGGGATGTTGCTGGTTGCTGAGCCTCAGCCACCTCCTGGGTGCCATATTACCGAGGTAAAATATTGGCGCAAGAAGGTTGTGAGCCCTTTGGGGGTGGTGGATGGACTCTACACTATGTACCTGTCGGCTGTAAGTGAGAGACTGTTGATGTTGTGGCAGCAGCTTCACACTGCCACCCAGGGCCCACTTTCAGCCACCTGACGTGTTTATGGTTCAGGCCACCACTGTGACAGTGCTGTGTAGCACTCTATTAGTGCAATGATAAGTGTATAATGATGCACTTTAGATGTGAAGGGCAGCAGTATGGGCATTGTAGCCATTTTTATTAACACATTTTATAAAACCTTCAGATATAATGAAAGTGGTGTGCATATGACTGTTTCATATACATATACCTACATGTATGTGTAAAATGTTTTTTGCTATGTAATTTTTTTATATAATATTTAAAGTAAAAAGGGCTACATTGCACTGTTGCTCAGACACTGCGCAAGCCACATTCTGGCAGGCAACGAACTCCCCGTGCCTTGCTTACGGTCAAGCCTCTGTTTCCTACACTATTCTCAAGGTGCTCCTGCGGGACTGAGGAGAGGGGAATCTAAACACAAGGAACAGTGCGATGTCTTCTGATCCATATTTTTATATGAATTCTTGTTAATTTAATGAGCTGGTATGCCGTCCTTACAAGTAGTAAACTATTGAAAATATATGTTAATATTACTGTAATATTATTAATACTGCTATGAAATGTAATCTTATATCAATATCCTTGCCCTTACACATGGAAGGTTGTGTATAAACCAGTTAATTTACATTTTAAAAGTAAAGGTGCAGTCTACATGGAATATGAGTTTATGAAATGCTCTTGAGAAATGTGCAATGTAGATGGACGACGTTAGTGAGACTCCAGCAGGATGGAATGGGGGTAATTATGCCAAAGACATAATAACAAAGAGGAAAGTTTTGTATACCCAAGTTAGTGAAGATTGACTACATTATATTTTTACTATCTTCAATTTTATATTCCTTGTATGGAAATATATGTGCATTACCTAATTTAATAAGAAATTTAATTTGTTCAAAATCTCATATCACCTAAATTTTCTCTAAAAATTAAAGTATTTTTTTTACCAATATAATAAAATAAAATTTAAAACTGAAAATTCTGTGGTATGGTATGTTAAGTGTTTACACAGAAAAAACATATTTTAAGTGTTTTATAAAAAAATCATAATGATCAGGCATGAATACCCTTTGTACACTTGCTTAGGAACCTTTATCTTCAGTGGACCTGCATTATATACCCCAGAAGCCAATACTAATCCAAAAGAAACACCCTTTACCTTTCCCAAATCAAAATATAGAAAGTAATATTAATTTGGACCTTAAATTAATGCCATATTCATCCCAACCCTATTAGAATCTTACTGGTCACCCTAACCTAGCCTATTATATAAACATAAATTAACAGTATAACTAGTAAAATTTCCAGACTGTAGAAATTTTCAATTTACCTGAAAAGTACAACTGATAGTATAGATTAAGCTAAATTTTTTTTATACAACTAGCTAAAAAAAAAATACTATAAGGAAAAATAACTAGGGTGCTGAGGAAACAAAATTGTCCAGGGTGCTATACAAAAAAAACAAAAAAATGCTGTTTCCAGAAGGGCTCAGGAACTCTGCCTAGATTACTTGCTGTGATGAGCACCACACCATCTGCTGCGGTGATACAGTACAGCACATTTCTTAACTTGGAGAAATGTGACTACTGGACATTGAGCAAGTGTTGTTCTGCTCTTATCAAGAATCAACTTAGGAGTGTAGGTTCTCTGTATAAGCTGTAATGCTTCAGGTTTAGGGATGTCAGTTGAAGCCAGTTCCAGATTTTCAGTCATATGAAGTGATGATGTATCAGCCAAGCAGTGTCAATATATTATGAAGGTTTTTTGCATTGCAGTGTTAAGTCTGTGTACAGGGGCTGAAAATTATATTAAAGAAAATATATTGAAATCCCTGAAACTGGTGAATTACCCAATCCATGGCCTCTCCATGTCTTGTGAGCCACCACAATACTTCATTCTTTAGGTGAATGTTGTGACCTGGTGGCTGGTGAGATCATGTTAAAATACAAAAATCTCTTGTTCAGACCGAGACGTTCTTGTCTGTCACGAATCCAGTGCATTATCTCGTGTTATTTGTCCAGAAATATTGATTGTTTGCTACATTTTCTGTGTATTATTAATATCTGTAAAGCAGGTTTTGTTAAGACATATATGATTCTGAATCAGAATGAGTGCATCAAATGTTCTTAAGTGTGCATGTGTGTAAGTACAGACAGACTTCACCTTCATCATACACTTAGCTCATCTTACATAGTCTTTTAGCTTTTTCTCATCTTCACATCTTCATTTTTTTAGTAGCCACTTTTCAGCACATAGGAGAGTGTTTAGTCAATGTATCGAGTTGGCTGAAGAAGGTTCAGACTGGGCTAGACTGTGCACCAAAAGCAGATGGCAATAAAAAAAAGACAAAAAGTCAGGCTTTCCTGTTAGGCATTAGTGCCAGACTGGTGCAGTTGCTTTTTTTTTTTTTTTTTTTTTTTTTTTTTTTTTTTTTTTTTTTTTTTTTTTTTTTTTTTTTTTTTTTTTTTTTTTCAGGATGGAACATTTTTCTCTTTTTTACTGGAGATGAATGAGAAGACTCACTTCCTCTTATGACATACATGCAAGAAAGAATAGTGGCTATTATTGTACATAGGGAAATGTAGGATCTGAAGTGAAAAATCAATTTGACTATCATCTATTCATGACCATTCAGCTGTTATCCTTTACTCCCCACTTACCTACATTCACTTCAAATAAGTTCGTAGATGAAGAGACTGAGTGATTCAAGTTGAAAAATTCTGAGCAACTCCTGCATTTATGAGATTATCAACCACCAATCTGTGGGAAGCACTATTAATTTCACAACAAAGCAGGTTGCCATTGCCAAACTCATTCATTAGCTCACTAAATGACCGGCACCTGTGGTACACATAATCTGTGAAGCTGATTAGTTTGATAAAAATATTTCAGGCACTCAGATTCTTCTATTTGTTGAGAGTAGTGTTGGTGCATAATACAAGTATCTGTGATACTTTATCCTGTAAAGAAAGCTTTTTATTCAATGATATTAGACACTGATTGTAAAATCTGTAAAAGCTTCAAATGCACAAACTGTTTTTATCTAATTTGTTTAACATTTTGGGAATTGTAGGGCCTTGAATTTCTATTTACATTATTTATTTTTAAAATGTATTTTCTAGAAAATTTGATCAATACATTTTGAGCAGCATTTCACTTTGCTATTTGAGGCCGAGGTTTCCATGAGGGAGTAACAGCAAAGATCCTAATTCTGTCTGTGGGCTCAAATATTCCCTGGTGTGTACGTTTCCCTTCACCAACTTGATGCCATTTAGTAATCAAGATTTGGTTGGGATTCCATCCAGAGATTAGAGATGTACTCAGTGAAAACTTTGTAATTAGGTTTTCTTGGTCTGCTTTAAACAAACCCAAGACTAATGCATGTATAAATGAACCATACTGTCAGTATTTGCTTCTGTGAGAATGTACCTTTCAAATATGATTGGTTGAACACAGATCAGCCAATCACTTTTGAAAAAGCCATATAAATGTGTCTCACTGTCCCCTGATTGGTAAATCTGTAATCCACAAGCCAATCAGGTGCCAGTTATACGTCCAAGCTCCTCCTCCATTAAGACAATTGTGAGTCTGTGCCAGAAATGAGCATCTCATTAATTTTGAAAAAAACTTTTTATATTAAATTTGGAAAATAATAAAATTATCTTGTTTCTTTTATTTTACTATTCTATCCCCATGTGAAATAAATTATGGGAGTAGATCAATGTGCCAACCATTTAGACAGGGTATGAAGCACAATGACAACATGAAGCTTGGAAGAAATTTAAAGTAGATATTACTGGATGTGGAAAAGAGAACATTGTCAAGAATGATACCCAGATGAGGAGGGGGTGCAGTCCCCAAAAGTAATGGGAAACTTGCATTGGTATTACACACAATCAAGAAATAGGGGACTGTGATTCACTACACAACTGTCAGATGAACAACTGTGTGGCCTAGGGTAATAATAGATAAAACCATTGATTATCTATGATGGATTTTCTATTGTACCATGAAAAGATTAAAGGTCTAACAGACTGAGGTTTGTTGCTGATTTCTGACTCCTCAGTAGATTATTTATAGCTTTATAGGAAGAGAATGTGACAACAACCTGATGTTGATGATCAAGTCAACTGCCTAATCCCAAACAATGACAGTAAGGATGGAATCTTACAGAAGATTATACTGTACATCTATTCCATGCTAAAAAGACAAAATTACCATTTCTAGACCAGGATAGCAAGGGGACTAGATTAAAATGTATACTGGAGGGAAGTGTGAACCTGAGTAAACAAGATGATTTTGAACCAAAATCAAGTCACAGAGAGAGAGAGAGAGAGAGAGAGAATGGAAAAACAAGTGAAAAACACATTTCTTGATCAGTTGAGAGATATGAATGGGGTTTTCTATAATGAATAACAGATGGTTATATGGTACACAAAATGAGATCCAAGAAAAGTGGAACAAATAGCTTCACAAATAATAAGAATGCAAGGGAGACGCACAAAGCAATTTAGGTTAAGTACGCACATTAGATACTTTACAAAGAGCAAAGGTGATGATGTGCAGATGGCAAGT
This sequence comes from Callinectes sapidus, assembly GCA_020233015.1. Lineage (NCBI taxonomy): Eukaryota > Metazoa > Arthropoda > Malacostraca > Decapoda > Portunidae > Callinectes > Callinectes sapidus. Next base: position 9,433,438 of record CM035203.1, on the reverse strand, counting down.
TGGATCTGGCCTTATGCAGTCTCTTCATTTTCTTATATTCTTATCACCATTTCCTACAGAACTTTTTTTTTTTTTTTCTTTCTTTCATTTCATAAGAGCTACTAGGCATCAATTTGTATTTTGTGGTTTAAATTTGTTTTCACTCTTCAAACATTGAATACAGGAAGCCCTCGTCTTATGAAAGCTATGCGTTCCTTGATACCTCACTGTAAACCAAAATAGCATATACCAAACCCATTTTTATATTTATTAGATAGGGATCTATTCCAGCACACTGCCAGTCACTCCTTTAGTGGTTGTTTTTTTCCATGGCATTAAAAGTTCTAAATTGACACCTTCAACTTCCACAGGTACTAATTTTATATGATATCTCATAGACCAACTAATACATACTGAATGCAGGCTAAAGATTTTCACATCATGAGCTTCTATTTATGGCATAGAGAAAAGAGTAAGGCATGTGGAGGACAAGCATGACATCAGGATTCCTAGGACATACACTTTGAAGCACGTACAACCTTAACAGGATGTGGCAGGGACTTGCATGTACTAGCAGTATGTTAGTATGTTGCCAAACAGTATTGAATATTATTCAGTTATCAGTGATACATACTACATACTAAAAAAAATAAAATAAAAAATGGCAGAAGACAATAGGAACCAGTAAAATTGGTTCACTTAATAATATATCTAACAACATCTGCAAACCCCACACTGTATAAGCAGATGAGTCAGTGTATTTTAATCAAACATTACTTACCTTTTTGTCCTTCAACTGATGACTTGTGCTAAGGATGACTCCACAGGGATTCCCCTTCTTCCCCTCTACGGGCAATATATAAACCCTCTGTCAGACTGGACCAAAGAGTCTGAACACTGCAATGTCCCAGCTAAGTCTCATCTTCACTCTGTTGGCAGGTGAGTGCAATATCTGAAAGGAAAAAATAAGAACAGTATTAACACATTTCCAGGTTGGTGCATGTTACATTAATATATAAGTGCAAAGAGGAATAATGTTGGAGAATTTGAAATCTATATTAGTAATGTCCATTTTTCTCATTTCAAATATTCACATGTATAGTACCAAATAATGTAATAATATTCAATGGCTGGACACTACTATCTCTACTACTGAGGCCATCTGCCTTTCATGTGCACTTTGGTGTTTGTAGCAATATAAATAAAAATTTGTGTATTTGAGGTGCTTCTTCAGTAAGACCACAAATCTGTTAGTGAATTTCCTATGTCGCTGAGACTACTGGCTACCAAGTAGTGCTGGTGTGAGTGTGTCTTCTTTCCTGCCATCCATCACATTTCTCACTAAGCCATTCACTTTACAATGAGCAACCAGTCACTGTATATCAATATATACATATTTTACTGTACAGTATTATAGTTATAGCCTTGTTTTCAATGTTTTGGATACATACTGCACGATTGCATCCAACAAAAATAAATCTAGAGATAAAACTAACACCATTCTTCTGATAGGAGACCTGAAGAGAGCTACTCTTTGGTAGCATTACATGTAAGACTGGACAGAATCAGATTCAGGACAGGTGTTGGTACAAGGCCAAGGGTAAGAATAAAATGTTGGCTAATCCTAGCTTTAGTGTCAAGAGTGGGAGTACTAATATCATGATTGGAGAGGATGCTGCAAGAAAGTACATAAATGTGATTTAACATGAGTGAGTTAGCATGATCTTCTATTTGCAGTGGTGATGGTGGTAACCATGAGAGTGGCAGCCAATGGCCGTGACCAGGGACAACCAGCTACATTTGAATGTCAAGCTGATGGTTATTTTGCAGACCGTGCACGAGACTGCATACCATATTTTCATTGTGTCAATGGCCAGCGCACAGCGTAAGTCTTCTTTATCCAAATATGTCATTCAAGTGTGACGACTGTGATGGGAGCAGTGCTAGCGATGATGGTGATAATAGTTATTTTTATGACATTAAGATGGAAAGTTATGATTTGGTTAAAGTAGAAAATCTTAAATTATTTTTTTCTTAAAAGACAAGGCACTCCTCCATATCTATATAAAAAAAGTTTATGGCAGTAAAAATCCTACACTAACACTTCATCTCCCATACAGGTTTGGATGTCAAAAGGGCTTCAAATTTGATGAACTGGAAAGCAGGTGTCGCCCAGCTTCCTTTGTGAACTGCTAAACTGAAGCTGCTCCAATATTCATCAAAGTTGCATCCCACTCAAGCATGTAATAACTGAGAAGACTGAAACCACATAATAAATTGCACACCACCGAAATTATTATCAATGAATCCCACACCTAGAGTCAATTTTGCATTACATTACAAAAAAGGTTCTGGTAACTACACTGAAGGAAAAGAATAAAAACTATATAATATACAGTTACCTCTCTTTTTACATGAGCTTGTTTTGTGCACTTTTTAATTTATGTGAGGTTCAAAATCCAAACAAATTCTTAATTCATGTTTTTTTCCCTTATATGCAATATTTCATTGGGTGACCAGAGATGGAATCTGGAAAAAATACTCTTATAATCACCTTTCACACACTTTATACACTTCCATTATATTTTAATACGACTCCTTTTTACTTTGTTCATAGCTCAATTTGGAAAGAAATCACTATATTTTGCATACTGTACTAGGGTGGTGGGGCACCTGAAGGCATGCAGTAACTAATACACCAGACAAGATATACGTAAACACACTCAAGATTCACAGTGCACTGGAATGAATCTATAAAAACTACATCTATCCACATGACTTTGAATGACTTGACATGCTCTTATAAATGCTTTGGTACAGGCGAGGCTCAGAGTTGCATGACAAATGATACTCACTTCCTTCAGTCTTTCCATCTGTCTCAAACCCGATGATGCTGACATTCCTCTTACAAAGCCCAATAAGCGATACATTCTTAGCAGATCCAAGGACTTATGACTAACATGGTGTGATATGTTAATAAGGTTCATATTCTCAAACACTTCTGTGCTTCATCTCCATTATTTCAAAAGGCTTTTACCTAAATTTGCAAGGACATGAGGTAGGGGAGGAGCATGGGGAAGACGAGGGAGTTTGTGATGACGTCACAGCTGTAAGCCTCACAGTCTTCACCACCTCCCTAAACAGTAATAATCTGCTGGGGCAACAATTAACAACTTGAGATTGATAATAAAGATACAACACGGTGTTGGTGTTACGTAGTATAGTGAAGGGTGACGGTCAGTGAGTAAGTAATGTGGCCAAAAAAAGGAGAAACATACCTTAGTAAGCCGCCATGGCCGCCACGTGTTTACATTGTGGCTTTCAGTGCAGTAATAATATGTAGTGATGCCAAATGTAAGAACTAAATCTGCTCGTATGGTTCTCAAAATCCTCTTGGTGGTAGAGATTATCTACCAAAAGATGTTGAACCGTAAATATTTTTTCTTTATTTTCACATTAATGACATGAATAATAATATGTATAGTGGCAAGTGTTTATCCCTATTTATATTGCAGCTCCCTGTTGGCTACCATAACCCGATACATTTGAATCAGATGAGGCGAAGAGTTCCAAGTTTACTTAGGTTTACATAGGTAAATACTGGGTAGTCTACAGCTTAAGTTGAGTTTATATTATTATGTGCAGATCTGGTAATACAATCATGCTGTGTGTGCTGTAGCCATTGGCTGGTAGCTACGTGATATGAATAACAGCGCAGGTTCTGTTTGCATTATATTTCATCTTCAATCATCTTTGAAAATTACCATTTATTTATTCATTGACTCATTAATGACTGAACTAATTAAATGAGAGAGAAAAGACTGTATATTGTAACCAGTAGGCACAACTAAATCCGAATTTATTATTATCATTATTACTTTGAAACAATGACTAACTAATTAAATGGATAAAAAGACTATATTGTAACCAGCTAACCTACCTATGAGTATGGTATGATTTTGTTATATTTACATAAACTAAACAAATTATTAGAAAATTTGAATAAACATAAGAAATGCATAAAAAGGGAAACAGGTGAAAATTTTTGAACATATAAGAAAAACATCAATTGCCAAAACAAAGGATGAAGATTAGAAAAAAATAAACAAAATCCACAAAAATCAATGAAAGTAAAACTGATGAATAACACTGACCGTACAATACAACCATTCATCGTGCAACATCTACTTCTACTCCACATCCAGCTGCTGCTTCTGCTGCCTGTCCAGTTGTCTCCACCTTGGCCTCCAGCAGCTGGCTATCTTCAGACCGCTGCCTTGCCAATGCCTCCTTGAATCGGTCGTGCTCCATCGTCTGTAAGGAAATGAATGCGATAACAGAGAGTAAACAAGATTATAAGCAAACTTCACAAAGAGAACTATTACTATGATCAGCGAACAAAGGGCATTAGTTAGTAAACTATAATTAGTGGCAATAGAATGTCTGATCAGTACAAGGATGCATTTTTACCATGAATTTTGATTGGATGATTGATTGGGTATGATTAAATTATTTACATTAGGAAGGGTCTATGAAGGTTAGAAAACTGATGGCCAAAGTCTTCACTATTTTACTCCCTACATAAGTTTATGAACCTGTATAATATCACACAATGGCAAGCAAAATAAACATGAAAACACATCATGGTACTGAAAGGACTTAATCTAGTAGTAATTTATAAGCACACCCACCTCCTCTGAGGCCTGAAGAGTTGCATGGCCAAGGCACAGGGAGAGAGACAAGCGGTTAGGAGGCATGCAGTGTTAGACTCACCTCACCCTGCCCTTTGCATGTCTGCCCAGCACCTAAAAATCTCAACTCCTCATATATCAATCATCTAACCTAATCTCAAACATTGCAAGGACAGCTTCCAATATCTTCCTAGTCTTTTGGCAAACTCTGGAACTTTAAGGAAACTGGCAAATAAGTGGCACTTTTTATTTTCATTGCTTCTTGTTTTCCCCTTGGCCAGTTCCCCCCTCTTGTAAACAATAAAGCTTCCCTTGCCACCCCGGTACCTGAAGGCGAGCCGGCTGGGTCTGCAGATGAAGAACCTTACGATGGGCGTGTGCGAGGAGAAGGTTCAGTTCGTCCTGTGTTACCTTGTCACTCGTTTCGCCAAGCTTCACCTCGGGCAGCAGAGACCTTACCACCGCCTCAAACTGCTCCCTCCCAGCCTCCACCAATGCCTTGTAATTGCCTAAGAAGGTCATCTGTATGTATCTTTACTCTTGGGGTCAATTGTGTGTCTATTATTTCTCGGACATTTACCGACTTTTATTTCTATTCCAGGGCAAGTTTTACTAGTTATTTCTATGTACTTTTATTGATGAGGTTAATTATTTCTTCCTTCTTTATTCTTTGGACAGTTATTAACATGTATTTGTGTTCCTGAGACATTTTACTCCAACTCTCTTCCTCAGAAACTCATAAACTTGTGGATGTTACAAAACTGTTTCTAGATTCATCAGACAATTAACCCATCAGTTTTTATAGCAACAACTTTAACCTTTTCTAAATTCATCACACAATAAATCTACCTACTTTTACTACCAACTAATCATCAATTTTTGGGTGGGAGAAACAAGTTATTTTCCACCTGAGACACTTACAACCTTACTGTCCCTCTCAGCTCTCTCTCTCTCTCTCTCTCTCTCTCTCTCTCTCTCTCTCTCTCTCTCTCTCTCTCTCTCTCTCTCTCTCTCTCTTCTTCCCTCTCTCT
>CM035203.1:9328984-9340027 GCA_020233015.1 Callinectes sapidus | reverse complement strand
GGCGCTTTACTTTCAGTTTTGCCGCTCGGGCTAGAGGCAGTTGCCGGTGGGCGTGGGGAACCTGTTTTTCCTTCTTTTTCCTGATTTTCTTTTCCCGAAGGCGGTCATGGGTGTAAGCTGAGCTGGGTCTAGGGCGTCTGAGGGCTCAGTATTAAACATCTTCGTCTCGTGCACAGCAGCTACGAGTGCGTAAGACAGTCATGTGTATACATGTGTTGTGAATATTTGTCGCTGTGTCATTCTAAAAGCCACGTCTAGTAGCTGTTGATGCTGAACCTACACTCCAGTGACAGGAACTCCGCTTCGCACCTGTCTCTCTCTCATATTTTCTTCTCGCAGCAAACATTGGTAACGGCAAGACAGATCTCGTCGGCTCCATTGTAAAACAGTGAAGAGATAAATGTAAAGTTTGGCGGCTCGGGATGGTCGCGACCGCCGACAACTCCACCGAGACTGGGTTACTGGGAGAGAAAGCTCTGGTGCGAGACTCAGTGTACGATATACAGCGGTGCAGGAGATACTCGTGTATCCCCGGCCCGGCGCCCCGTGTTGTATTGGCGCTTCCACTTTACACTGTCCTGTAATATTTCATGGAGGAGGACTTAATTTCTGGTGTGTAGAAACGAGTTATCTATGTGCTGTTCGCTAATCTGCCCAGGATCGTTGGAAATTAGTGAGATTTGAGTCAGTTTTACCTTAGTGTTGGCTGGCTCGCGACTGGACCACCCCGTCCGAATACTTCCGTCGCGGCCCTTGGCACCGATTTCGGATTGGGTTTTCGGTGTCCAGTCATCAATATTACGGTGAAACGCAGTGTTTTGTTGGTGTAGAAGGAACACAGTGACGTATTTCAAGGCGAAAACTGGACCCAAGGCTCGTGTGACCAGGGATTTAGCGAGAGAACGTACTTTAGGCAGTGTTCGAATCCTCTCCCCGCCTGACTCGGCACGAGCGGGGACTGGCACCGGCGTCGGCTCCGCCTTCTACCACCGACGACAGGTGAGTTGAAGTGTTCAGTTTTGTGAGTCGAGGAGTGCCGGCCGCCTGGCACAGTGACACAAGTGATGTGTGAAGGAGAGTCTATGTCCGTACAGAAGGTCGTGTTGTGCGTTGTTGCCAAGTACATGCATGGCCTTTAGGGTCGGGGACCTCACTCACCAACTAGCTGGCTGGCTGCTGCTGCTGCCGTTGCCGTCGCTGCCGCCGCCGCACCACCACCACCACCACCGCTGCCGCCGCCGCCGCCGCCGCCGCCGCCGCCGCTGCCACTGCCACCGTCGCCAAGAGCATTACTCGCGTTGGCACTAGTGTTTCTTTACAAGTTATAATTCTTGCCTCGCCTTTTTCGTGTCACAATTAAACCATCTTTGTTAAAGCTACGTATAGATCTTCTGAGCAATGATTACCGACTCCGCTCTTGGCGCTTAGCTCCAGCTGGGCTTAGGACAAATCCTGTTAATGGATAGAGGGAGGGTGGCGCGGGAGGTGTTCGGCTGGAGGTCGGAGGTGCCGGCCGAAAGAACCAGTCACGTGACGCAAGAACCTGGACGTTCCCCATCAGTAAACCTCAGGAATACCTGCAGGCCCTGAACCCTTGCCAGGCACACACAGCCTTGAGATGCTGTGTACCGCTCCACGCTGCACGCACACCTGGTTCACACCGCGGTTCATGGGGTGCACACGGGATTAACACAGTAGCACCGCATCCCGACATACACACACACACACACACACACACCATCATCAATGTTAATGGGGGGGGGGAGATGAAACACTAATACCGGATGCTTCTGAAGGCAAGATGATGATGGTGGTGTTGGTGGTGATGGTGGTGTTGGTGAGTGAGCAACGCCTGTCAAGTGATGGGAGGCGGCTTGCTTGGCTCACCGTAGCCTGCCTGCCGTGTTGAGGCAAGGCTGTGGTGGGCTGGACGCGGCAATAAGTAGGTTTGCAGACCATCACGCTGCGACCTTCGTGGTTGTGTGGATGGCGCGTTGAGATCTGAGGAGGTTGTCATTTATAAGGAAGGCGTCTCGTTCACATCACGGTGGCCATCACGCCTACCAATAGCCAATAGGGCTTCCTACTCAGGTATGCTGCTGCCACCGCTGTACCTGGCAACGCTCACAACTCCTTCAATGGCAATTACAATTGGATGGATTTCTGAAATTTGTTGTTTTTGTTATTATTATTATTATTTTTTTTTTTTATTATTATTATTATTATTTTTTTTATTATTATTATTATTATTATTATTATTATTATCATCATCATCATCATCATTATCATTACTACTACTACTACTACTACTACTACTACTACTACTACTACTACTACGGCTATTGTTATCAGCTGTACCATTAAAACTAAAATGATTATTGGCATTAGTGACAATATTAGGAATGTAGCAGTTATTGATCGGCAGTTGTAGTATTAGAAGCAGCAGTAGAAGTGAAAGTATTTTGGTTAAGTGTTTTGTCATGAAGGTAGAAACTATGGTGGCCGTAGAGCAGAGGAAGGGTGAAAGTATTGTGAGGCGCGTGTTGAGATCTGCCACTGCTGGCTGAGTGGGTGAGTGGCTGAGTGGGTGAGTGGTGATGGTTTGTAACAGTGAACCTTGATATTCGGTGTCCTCGGGAAACCGGCCTCTTTCCTGGCCAACTCCTGGCGACTTGATGTCTGGTGTGCGAGGGGCGAGGGGACCGGGGGGAGGGGGGCGGCCAGGATGGAGCACCACCCTTTGCTGTCAGCATTCCATTTTTATTATTTTTATTATTATTTGGGCCTAAATTTACATGGTATACCTGTAAATAGCTGTCCGGTGCAGGTCTGCATTGGTGGTGCCCTTTATTGCGCCCCGCACTGCAACACTTCACCTCCGGGGCGTTGATTGGGCGACGCTTTTTAGGTGGCAGTGTTACTAATGATGCAGGTGAGACTTGCAAAGGGTATTACGCTAAAGAAAGAACAAAATTCAAATAAAAAGGCCTGATGTGCGTGCCAACTTGCGTCGACTCTCGCGCAAGACGCCACCCTGCGCAGGCCTTGACATGCGCACTGACGCTGGGCTGACGCTGCGCATGTAGGTGATGATTATAATGCTGCCTCTCTGATTGCGTTAAAGTGACTTCACTCGCTATCGTCTGCGCTCGCGGCCCGCACGAATGAGCGATTGGTACTACCAGCACTATTACCACGATCGCCACTACCTGGAGGCTCGTGGTGGTACGTCAGTGTTTGTTGCACCGTGTACCGTGTTCCTTGCCCGGCAGAGGGACCTGGAGGCTGGACTTCAGATCACATTGTGGTGTTGCTGTTGTTGATGTTGTTACTTTTACTGTTGTTGATGTTGTTGTTGTTGTATTTATTTATCCATGTTATTTTTCAGGAACTGTTTCCCAGGAGGAGATGGTGATCATTTTGTTATATAGATATCCCGGCAGTCAGTCTGTCCTCCACTCCACCCTGGCGCTCGCAGGGACCGAGTTTGTCGAGGTGTCGGATTCGATTCTCCCTCCCTCCCTGTGGACTTGGTGTGGTTGCCGTAAGGTCGAGTTTCGGGGAGTGGAGGTCAGGCCCGCCCGCCTTATTGATCAGTCTACGGTGCGTCTTGTTGCCGCCGCCGCCGCGAACGAAACCTTTTTTTCTTCAGATTTAATTATTTTTCATTTTGTCTCCAGTTGGGTTGATTTGATTGTAATTTACCTGACACGTTTAAGAGTCACCTGAGATATGTAAGAACCGGAACAAGGCAGATTAATTATGATTTCTTCCTTTACCATAACAGTTAAGGAGTTATCACCTTATCACCTGTTGACCTCATTTTTTGTGGAGTTGAGGTGTAGCCTAGTGGAGGAGAGGAGTGGGGGGCTGACCTGACCTGACCGATACTTGAGCACTCTGACCGGGAAACGAACCAAGCTGGCTGCTAATTGGCTGGAACACTCACCAATGACAGCCGGATGTGGTCTGGAAGGGCGCTGATTAGTTTAGAGGATAGCATAGGCGTAGGTTGGCTGCATCGCGTCTTAACCCATGATTGGCTCTCGCTGGGACATCCTCGCGGTGGTGGTGGGTGACGCTGCCTCATCACTGCGGAGCTGCTGCCACACTCACGCTGATGAAGAGCCCCGTTGAGCTCACCCTCACCATTGACACAATTCATTGGCACACATTCACTCCTAATTCCCGAATCCTGCCTGGTATGAAAGAAATAAAGAAAATTACAAAAAAAAGGCGTATTGGACACTATCGTCATTCCACTACACTGAAAACTCTGCAGGAAATTCAGGTTAACATTTTTTTTATTTCTTTTTTTTATTCCCAGTTAAGTTTGAGCGGTGCACATTTAAGTTTGCTTTGCCACACGTGTCATGCAATGTAGTGTAGTGTTTTAATCTCGGGATTAGGGCCAGCGGACTCCTCTCCCCTCCCATTCAGCAACCCAACCTTCCTCCACACACAGATGGAAAGAAACAGACAAAAATAAATAAAAAAAGAGAAAACTATAATGAAAACTTAAGAGTGCGTTGAATAGACAGCATTTCTATTAAGCTTCGTCAGTATTAATGGTGCATGAGGCGGGTTAATTCCATCTTGCACGCCACCATGCAAGGCGAACACGTATTAGCGGCCTTAGAGCCTTGGTATAAGCTTCATCATAAATAGCTGATATACAAATAAATAATCTCCTATGAATGAGGCCACAAACTTCAATAACACGACCCTAAGCACACGCCATGCCGAGTCACTGTAGCGGACCAACGAGGGAGGACATGGAGGCTTACGAGGACCGTCTGAGGAGGGAAAGCCAAAGACCCAAAGGCGTTTACACGATTCTACCAGAGGCGGTGAAGAGTGCTTGCTTGCCTGGCACGATCGTATTCATTCCGCCATCCAATCGCAGTCCGTGTATTGAGTTTCACCTTGGCAACCTTTTTCTGCGTGTCACCTGATACATGGAGTCTAGAATTCAGGATCTGTGTCATACATTTTAGCGAGGTGATCCTAAAATTGTATTTCAATATGTTTGGGGGATATGTTGTATTTTTCTCATTTATTTATATGCCTGGATTATGGAGACACTGCTCAGAATTTACCTACATGTCTGCTATATTCTTGGCCCGCAGGGTGGGTTTGCGGCGGGAGTAGTGTAGCAAAGCATGGTATACGAGTAACAGAGGGAAATGGCCGCAGTTCTCTTGTGGTTTCAATTGAAGTAGGTCTGTCGCGGCGCTGCTCCTGCATTGTCTCCATTGGTCACTGGTCGTCCGCTGATCATTCCATTGGCAGCGGCATCACCACCACCACCGCTGCCATCACCACAGCCGTCACCTCAAGTCTGAAAGCCACAGCGTCTCTGCATTAACCAATCGGCGGGGTTCTAATGTGTACTTTGAATAACAAAGTTACCACCGCCGTTACTGCCGCCGCCACCGCCGCTGCCTCTGCTACTACTGCTGTTCCAAGATTTGATAAATAACCTACATTGCTGCTACTACTACTACTACTACTACTGCTACTGCTGCTGCTGCTGCTGCTGCTACTGTTGCTGTTGCTGCTACTGTTGCTGCTTTTACTACTACTGTTGCTGTTTCTACTACTACTGCTGCTTCTACTACTACTGAACATCAAGGTCCTATTATCATACTGCCATGCTATCATCACCTCAACAATCTTCACCATCATCACCACTACCACCATCACCACCACCATCACCACCACCACCACCACCACTATCACCAATCACTAGAGCAGAAAAGTGGCCCAACATTACCACGGACACCACCACCGCAGCGCAGATCAGCCCACCACTACCGCAGCTAACGATGCTGAACAGCGCTACCTCCGCCGTTAGGTAGGGAATAACGTTATACAGCTCTATCCGCGCTTCTCTTTAACCACTTCAGTACTGGAACGCATTTTTCCCTTGAGTTTTAGGTGCGATTAGATATTTTATTGACATGGAGAAGGGTATGGAGGTGAGAAGATTAACGGTCGAGTCGATATTAGTTCAATGTTAGTTGCTGAAGCTGTATAAAACCGACAAATAATAAGCAGAATAAATATGGAAATGTGCGCCAGTACTGAAGGGGTTAATATCGGTATCTTCTGCAGTACCTGACGTCCACCACTACTGAGGAATATCGGAAAGTCTGCCGCCTCTCAGGAAAGGAAAGTTAGTTTGCCATCACCTAGTCTTACTTTACGCAGTTTTATAAGGAAGGTTAAAAGTGTTCTAGTAGGTGGATTTCAGTTTTTGTTAAGAAATGTCGGGGAAGTTTGCCATCCTTCAGTAAACGGGATTCTTAAACTATCTACTGTAGTTTCTTTATGATATTGTTACTGGCTTCTTTATACGACGATATTGATAAGATTAGGGAATTATTAACCTCTTCAGTTTTGGGTACGATTAGATGATTTTATTGACATTACATAAGATCTATGGAGGTTAGAAGTTTAATAGCCGGAGTCTTCACTATTCTAAACCCCTCATAAGTTTCTGAAGTATAAAATCGTTAAATAGTAAAAAGACTAGATATGAAAATACCTCATAGTACTGAAGATTAAATGGGATCAAGATTTAGTTTAGAAATGCCCTCTACTTACTGTGGTAGATCCTTCACTACTACTACTACTACTACTACTACTACTACTACTACTACTACTACTACTGTCCACCGCCAGCACCTCCCCACAGCGCAGCCTTGTGATAGTCACTCAGTTAGTCCTCTTCAGGGTCGCTTTTTTTTTGTGTATGTTTTTGTGTTGAGTTATCTCCGCGAGTGGCAGTTCCCGTACATTTATGGCCGCCTCTTGTTTATTGTCATTACCATCATTATTATTATTATTATTGTTATTATTGTAGTTATTATTACGGTATTAGTAGGAGTAATTCGAATGGACAGTTAACGGAGTGATTTTCGCGTTAACGGCGGCTGCACTTCGTTCCCAATGTGCATGACTCAAGCGTCAAATATTCGTGTTAAAATTAGATGAACTGGGACCCTCGCCTCGTCTGGCCGCGACCGCCGCTGCCTGCCTGCCATACCTTGCCCGCGTCCACTACTTAACGAAAAACTGACCGCTCTATAGGAGGGTTTCTTTTGAAGTCCCAATGGTTATTTCAGCTCGTCACTCAATTTTCTTGTATTTAGTTCAGGGCGGTCCGTCAGTCCCTCAGCGATTGTCAGCCGTCGGAACAAATAACATGGTGTGACTTACCTCGCATCTGACTGGCTGGCTACGTCCACTTCCCACTCCCTCTCCCTGCTTCGGCCTTGTGTGTGTGTGTGTGTGTGTGTGATTCATGTCCGTTCCAGGGCCATCTCTTCTGCACCCGACGAAAGAATTTTTACTTTTTACTTTTTACTTTTTCTCTCACTGTGTGTGTGTGTGTGTGTGGACGGGTATGTGTTGAGGCGGAGACCAGAGCTAATGGTTGAACAGCTTCACCTCATTCTCGCTGTCATTGCGTGGCCACTGATTATAATAATTATTCTTATCTGGCTAAATATCACTCCCACTGCATTGTTTTTATTCATGTGCCAGCCAGCGTGAAGGTGGAACACGACCAGGGCGGGAAGTGTAGAGGAAAACAGCGAGGGGGACAAAAAAGCACTGCATTGTCCACCATTCTAAAAGCAAGTTTAGAGGAAAATCACTCGTGCGTAACACCGCAGATATTGGTTTTGGCGAGCGCGTGTTTCAGGACCAGCGACTCCCTCACTCACTCACTCAGGTCTCGGGAGGAACGGTTCATGTTGCTTCACTGTATGTATCGTGGCGTGAACCTCTAATGAAACCAACTAGCGCTAACCTTGCCAAGTCCCAGAGAGAGAGAGAGAGAGAGAGAGAGAGAGAGAGAGAGAGAGAGAGAGAGAGAGAGAGAGAGAGAGAGAGAGAGTCTTTTTAGTGTCTCCTTTTCTGATGTCAGCGTGTCGCCCTCGCCACACCTGCTGAGTGGCGGGGACTGGACGAGGCCAAGTCCACGTTAGGACCTGACTACCTACCTACCCGTCTGGCCTTCACAGGTAACTGACTCACTGGCGCGCTCACTAAGGGAATCACTCCTCTTAACCTATCACACACACACACACACACACACACACACACACACAGGGATATCGCGGGAAAGTAAGTCCATGGCAGTGAGTCAGAAAGATGTAAAAGAAAAAAAAAAAGAGAAGAATAAGAAAGCGCCACACTGATTAAGATTCTCGTCGCGTCTGTGTCTGATCAGGGGTGGATGCTGAGGGAGGGAGAGAGAGAGAGAGAAGGCCACGCGCGCCACTGAACAGGAGGAAGGAGAGAGAAAGAAGAATGATGGTGAGGAGGAGAAGAAGAGGAAAAGAAAAAGAGATGTGGAGATAAAACAACGCTGCTAGGAGTGTTGGCCGTAATTAGCAGAGAAGACGGAGGGAAGTAATGGATACAGAAAGGAACGAGAGAGACACACGGCAAAGAAAAGATACTGTTATTTCATCATTTTTCTGGTGCAGTAATTGCCTGTTAGTCAATTTCAACTCGTAACCAAGAACAGTAGTAGTAGTAGTAGTAGTAGTAGTAGTAGTAGTATAGCAGTAGCAGCAGATAATAAGAGCAACCACCATCGCTACAATACCGTGGCTCGTGTTTACCTTCCATGATCCGCCTTAAAGCGAACCCTTCAATCAGGGATACTTGCCTTAAAAAGCGAGGCGTCGTCAGGGTTTGGGGGAAAGTCTTGTTATTTTCCTAATCGCTTTATCACGGTTAATTGGTTCTCCCTAACGAGGGATAATGTGGCTGTACCCTTGATGATCCACACACACACACACACACACACACACATACACAGATAGACATGAACGTGGGGGAATATTCTTTGAGTGAGCCGTTATTTTTTATAGGCTTCTCTATTCAATTTATAGTGACTGGCATAATTTTTCTGTCCTTGCCACTGGAAGATGTAACACAGATAAGGAGCCACTTTTCCTAGCCATGCAATCTTGCTTTGTCTTCCTTTGCAGTGTAAGGCGATCCCAGACTCAAGAGATTGATTTCCCTTTGTTATTTCATGTTTGCGTATAATAATTGCTATCGTCATTATTACTGGTGCAGGGAAGGGGTTTATATTTTCTCTTGTTTTTCTCGTGTATAGGATTAGTGGTGTATGTTTCATGGTTGCATAATGTGTATTACCTATATTCTTACCCAGTGACCCTTATATTTTGGCTCTCCGGTGCTAACTAAACATATTTCATCTTGCTCCCGTTAAGACAAGATTGTTTTAATGTGCCTACTACAGAGTTGGCAGCGTTACAAAACACACACACACACACACACACACACACACACACACGTTGTAGTGGACGAATTCTTTAGTTGAGTTTTAGGAAGGCTGAGAGCACAGGGAAGGAAAGCAGTGCAGTATTTCTATTGGAAGTTAGTGCAGGGGAGAAGTGCGATGAGGAAGCCTTGGGAGAATTTCAATGAAGGTCTGCTGGTGTTCGTTATCCTTTGTGATCCTATTGGGTGGCCTTGGAAGAGGAGAGTGTGAGTGGAGGATAGCGTGAGTATAGCGTGACAGCACCGTGTTCCGCCGCCCCACGATAAATCATTGAACAGAATCTAATCAACTGTAGTAGAAGGGAGTGGTAGGAGAGGAAGAAGTAAAGGCAATAGTGAGGCCGACAGCTGATGCTAAAGAACTTCGAATAGAGAAAATATTTTAGGACTTAAATACAACGTTCTGTTATACTACAGAAAGTAACTACCATGTAAGGAAAATAATGGGTAATTGGCCCCCTATTATTATGGATATACGTGTAAGTACTTATCCCCTTCAGTACTGGGACGCTTTTTCACATTTATTCTGTTTATTATTTGACGATTTTATACAGCTTCAGAAACTCATGTAGGGATTAAAAGTAGCACAGATTCTGGTCGTTAAATAGACTCTTCCTAATGTCAATAAAATCTAATCACACACAAAACTCGTAATGAAAAAGTGTCCCAGTACTGAAGGAGTTAATGGAAGGTTGATATGCAGTACAATATAGACGCATTTCGGGGGCGGAGGTGAGGTTGGCACAGTAGTAGTCCCCTCTGCAGGCAGTGTGGCAGGTCGCGACAAACTTGAGGCAGATATGAAAGGTCCCTCGTCGAAAGAGTCGGTCACCTGGCTGGCTGGCTGGCTTGCTGGCTGGCTGGCCTGGCCCTCTGTACAGCTGCCAACACCCCATTAAACCTTCCCCACTCCCTCCTTCTCTCCACCTCATGCGTCAAGAACAGGAATCTCTCTCTCCCTGTCCCCTCCTTCCTCCACCTCAGTCCACCCCTTATCCCTCTCCCTCCCTCCTCCTCCACCTTGCCTTATCCACTGGTCTCCATCTCATTAGTGGCTGTCTTTGGGGTGCGCGCTGAACGGTGAGGCCCACTTAATACCGGTAGCCTCCGGTTCTCACCTCCAGAGCGTATAAGAAATAAGGGAAGTTGCAAGAAGTTGTTCGGGTTACATGTGGTGGCTCAGAGTCTAATGTTCCGGAAGGAGTGCGCGTGTGATCCTCCTGCTGGTGGGTGCATATCATGTTGTTTCCCTGCGTATATGGTTCGTATTTTTTTTCTTGTTGTTTTGCCTGTTTTTTGTATTCAAGTTCTAAGGTCACGAGTGTCATTTGGCCGTGTTATTTTTGCTTCCATACTTTTCCATTTGTCATCGCTTCTGAGTGGGACATGGCGAGAGAGAGAGAGAGAGAGAGAGAGAGAGAGAGAGAGAGAGAGAGAGAGAGAGAGAGAGTCTATCTATCTCTATCTATCTGTGTGTGTGTGTTTTGTGTTTTATGTACGTGTATATGACGAGAAAAATGTTTCAATCGCAGCTTTTTTATTTCCTTATCTTTGGTGTGACGCGGCGCCATTAGAGTTTCATTTCCTCTGAAGGTTCATCCTGTCAAAGAAAACCCGCAAAACATTCCCCTTTCACCGCAACAATCCCCGACAAACGAAAAGTCATGTGCGGTGCTGCATCAACCGCACTGCTCTGTTATCAATGCGAGAGAG
>CM035203.1:9282865-9292600 GCA_020233015.1 Callinectes sapidus | reverse complement strand
AGAGAGAATATAAGAGAGAAAGCAAACGTAACAAATAAATTCTGGACAAGATACAAAATGACATGGGAGGATCTGAGGAGGAGGAGGGGAGGGGGGGTTGCAGGGAGGCAGGGACTGTGGGCGTGGTTGAGAAAGGGCGTGGTGCAGAGTAATTGACGTGGGTGATGGGCGTGGTCTGAAAAAATAACAGACAGGGATAAGCGAAAGAGGGGGAAGGCTGGGGTAGTCGGCGGCTGGAAACGATGGTGGTGGTGGTGGTGGCGGTGGTGGTGGTGGAAGGAGGGACTTTAAAGGGAAATAAAGCGTATGGGAATAGTTTATAGAGGAAGGGGGGAAACACACGGCAGGTTACAGGGTCCGTGGAGTGAAGAGAAGGGGAAGTCTTTGTAGTGAGAAGAAAAAAAAAGGTGGTGTTAAGGAAGGGTGAAGAGGACAGAGAAAGATGAAAGGACGTGAGACCAGAGATATAACATTCTCAGATCAAACAAAAGGAAAGAAGGGAAAAATAAGACACATGATGGTACTGGGTCCGGAGAATCAAGAGGGAGACGCGAGTAGGGGAAGTAGCAGCAGCAACAACAACAACAACAACAATACTAATACTTACTACTACCTCTTGACGACATAACAGTACCAGGAAAATCTGAGGAAGAAAAATGAATTACGAAGGGGAAAAGGGAATAATAAGAGGGAAAAATAAGTATTTATATATAGAGAGAGAAGATTATGAGAGGAAGGAACATTGGGACCACAGAATAAAGTTTTTCTTTTTCTTTTTTTCTTTTTTTTGTAAGAGGGAGAAGCTGGCCAAGGGGAAAGAAAAACAATGAAAAGAAAAAGCTCATTACTTTGCTAATTCCCTTAAAGTTCTAAAGAGTTGGCCAAAAGACAGGTAAAAAGAAATGAGTAAAAATTAATATTTGATGATAAAGGCAGTACGAGAACCTGAGGAAGTACACGAGAAAGAGGAAAAGATAAGAGGAATGGAAATAAAACTAAAGGAAAACCAGATAGCAGGAAATATCGTCATGGGAAGTACATGGAAATAACAATACATATAAAAGTTTGCGTCCTCCAAAAAGATAAAGAAAAGGAAAGAAGTAAGGTAGTAAAAAATTAGCACATTGGTGAAGGAATAGAGAAGGAAAGTAAACTAATAGAGGAACGGATGACAGTGCAATGGGTCCACGCAATAGAGAGAGAAAGAACAGTAAGTATGTCGTAGTGTGTGTAGTGAAGCTCGTAGGAAAGGAGGCTAATCTGTGGCAATGACGAAGAAAAGTTTAGCCGTCACAATGATATAGACTCTTTGCCGCCAAACAGAGTACTCACTTTGAACTCCACTCACGTATTGAGCTTCACTGTTTGCAACCATTTTCTTTTTTTAAATTCTTTTTACTTTTATTTATTTTTTTGATGTTCGTCACCAGGCAGTCACATAAAAAGGAAGGAGTGATAGTTAAAAGGTACGACACTGCGCAACACACCATAAAAATAGGGTCCAACACACACACACACACACACACACACACACACACACACACACACACACACACACACACACACACACACGTCTTATAATTCTTCTGTAAAGGAGAAAATAATGATAATCGTTTTCAAAAATAAGCCTTTAAGTTAAGAGGGAGCGAAACACACACACACACACACACACTCTCTCTCTCTCTCTCTCTCTCTCTCTCTCTCTCTCTCTCTCTCTCTCTCTCTCTCTCTCTCTCTCTCTCTCTCTCTCTCGTGTGTATGACGCAGGTACAGTAGTAGTAGTAAGCAGGTGGTAATGGGCAGGGGGGCAGAAGCAGCAGTAGCAAGAGAGGCGTGATGAATGAGTGCGTGAAGGGGAGGAGGTGAAGAGGAGGAGGAGGGCTGGACAAAGGGAGGGTAATAGGGAGGCGTAATTGATGGAGGAAGGGAACGGCGCACGTACAGAATTAAAAACATTAAATAAAGCGTTTGAGAATGACTGCCATAAGGGAAGGGAAGAGCAAGAAAAAAATGCGAGGAGATAGGGAAGAGAGGAGGGCAGTAAGAAGTACGTACTGTGTATTTATTATATGTATGTGTGTACTCAGTAACGTTGTATTGCGAGAGTGACTGGTGGAGAACAAAGGTTGGGATTGAGCAAAGAATATACCGAATGTTACCAACGATTTGAATGGGGAAAAAATAATGCGAAGAATTACGAACACGTTAAATGAAAAGAAAAAATATATATATTGGAGTGTTGGAAAGTAGAGAATAAATGTTAAGGAGAAAAATAGAAGAAACATCAAAATGAGAAACACGATTCAAAGGCAAAAATAAATGGAGAGGGGAAAAATACATGAAAAGAGGAATTACAAATACATAATATATCATCTGTAAAAAAAAAGCCACAAAAAAGGAAAACTAATGAAAAACACACAAGAGAAACGAAAGAAAAAGTAACATATCCGTTGTACCCAAACTAACTTTATACGTCGAGATTAGAACTGATAGAAAATAACCTTTTTCCTCCATTTTTTCATTGTGTAGCACGGAAATCGGAAGAGGGAGGAAGACGAGGAGGAGGAGGAGGAAGAAGAAAGAGGAGGAGGAGGAGGAGAAGGAGAAGAGGATCAATCGTCGCACAGACTTATTTCTTTGTGGGAAATATGTTAAGAAAAATGGGTGGAGGTGATCGGAAAGGGATAAAGGAAGTCACATGGAAAAATAAAGGAATGTGACGACGAAAAAGAGGAGGAGGAAGAGCTGGAGGAAGAGTAGGAGGAGGAGGAAGAGGAAGAGGAGGAGGAAGAGGAAGAGGAGGAGGAGGGGAAGGACTCACTTATAAAAAGATCAAGAAAACTGACGACGAGGAAAACTGTGAAGAGGTCAAGGAGAAAGAGACAGAGAAAGAAGTTGCAGAAGTTAGAGTAGTAGCAATAGTAGTAGTAAAAGTAGTAGTAGTAGTAGGAGGAGGAGGAGGAGCAGGAGGAGGAAGAGGAAAAGGAGAAGGAGAAGAAAGAAGAAGAGGAGGAGGAGAAGGATTAAAGTCTTTGAAAAGGCGGAGACGCGTGAGGGATTATCAGCAGCAGGAGTTGTAAGAATATAGAAGGAGTGAGTGAGTGAGAGAGAAAATTGTATAGACCATAATTGTACTCTGACAACCAAGTGCCGAGCTGTTGTGATGGAGGGAAAACCATTAAGGACGAATTATGGACAGAGAGAGAGAGAGAGAGAGAGAGAGAGAGAGAGAGAGAGAGAGAGAGAGAGATGGATGATGGGGAGGGAGGGAAGGGCCGCCGGGTTGTCGAATGAAAAAGAGCCCACTACCACCACCACCACCACCATCACTACGGCGGTGGCGGTGGCGGCGTCGGCAGGGTACATTCTAAGGGGGCGAGGGAACGTTTTCGGGAGGGTGGGCGGCTTTGGGTGGGCCAGGCAGAGCAGGAGGCTGGGAGGGCCTGGGATCGTGAGCGAGCTAGAGCTTCTGCGTAGGTGTGAAGGTGTCTGGAACATTGGGGGGGAGGGCAGCGTCTGAGGCCGTCTGGGAACCTCCGGTAGAGGCCGCAGGAGCAGTGTACCCAGAGAACAAGGCGGCGGTGGGCCAGGATGGAGCGCGGGCGAAGGGAGACAAAGGGGCGAGGCAGACAAAGGAGAAAAAGGAGGAGGAGCAGGAGCTAGCATGGTGCTTGTGGATCTGTGGAGCAGTGCAAGAATGGTGCCTTTGAGGTGGACGAGAGGGAGAAAAAGGATGGTGTTCTTAAATGAAGGAGGAAGAATTGAGGGAGCTTTTTTAGAGGAGATAATGAGAAGGTGTCTGTGAAGTGGAGAGCGAGAAAAAGAAAGCGAAACGGGGCACACCTGGAATGAAAGAGGAAGGTTTGACGGTCCCCTCGTGATGGAGGAGGAAAGACAAACACCATCCCTGAAGTCGAGGGAGGGAGGAAGGAAGGAAGGAAGGGAAAGGAGAGAGGTCGGTGTCTTTGCAAGGAAGGGAAAGCAGCAGCGCAGGAAAACAAACGAAGGGGATGCTAATAAATATTGATCAAATATTTGAACATTAACAAAAGAATAGAATGAAAAATTATGAATATGAATGAAAAGTAGGTAAAGATATTAAATAAAAGTTGAATGTTTAGTATACAACAAGAAAAACAGTTAAGAATAGAGAACGATGTTAATTACACACACAAAAAAAGGCAAGAATCCACGGAATACCTTGAGTTGTAGATTCCAGAAAGATATACGGTAATAGTGGCGTTAAATAGGTAGAAGTTGGAAATAGAGTTGAAAATAGAGGAAAAGCAAAAATCTGAGGAAACTATAATGATGGAGCGAAGAATAAAGCGCGAGAAGAGAAAGAGATGAAGGACATGATCGACCTCAGACCAGCCAAACGGTGCACGAAGAAGAAAAACGAAAAAAAAGAAAAAGAAAAGAAAGAGGACAGGAAATGCATTCTGGCTCGTGGGGATGTAGAAAAAAGAAAGATTTTGCTGGAAACGAAGAATTAGAGGATGGATTACTACTACTACTACTACTACTACAACCACCACCACCACCACCACCACCGTTGGTATTAATAGTATGAAAAATAAAGTCAGAAGCTTCCCAATTAACAACACAAACATAAGAAGCAAAAACCAAAAGAAAACCCGTTTGTAGATACACAGTTAAAAAAGAGAGAGAGAAAAAAAAAATGAAAGACAAAAATCATCACTACAAAAGCTGAATCATGAAAAATACAAAAAATAACCAAAAAGAAAAAAAAAGAAACGGAATGGTATTGACTCAGCGCCTCGACTCTCATCTCGGGTTAACTCGGGCGAGGGAAACCTGCGCTGCCTCCTTACCGATGGAAGTCACACAAGATCCGTTACCGCTGCCACCACCACCACCACCACCACCGCTGCTGTCGCTATCTACGTTATTCCTCCCCTGGGGCAGCTTGTCCTCTCGGCGGCGACATCCCTATTAGGTTAAAAGGAACATTTGTCGTGCCTCTCCGGAGCTGCGTTGCCCGGAGCGGCGGTGACAAGAGTTTTGTTGACGTACGTGTGTTAGTTTTAGGGTTACGTAATGCCGTCTGTCAACACGGGACCGTTTGCCTCACCTGCCGCTTTCAACCTGATGGAAAGCCGGGACGAAGGTAAAGGTCAGCCCGCTCTACATGTACCGGCCTCGCCTCCGCCTTGTTCATATACATGTGTGTGTCCTTGAAGTACGTAGCTCAGCGGTTATTGAACTGGGGCCCGCTCGCTTGCTCCGTGTGTCGAGGGCGTTGGAGGTAATGGGGGGAAAGCCGGGAGGAGGGGATCTTTTTTAAGGGGAAATACTAAGGCTTATGTACAATTGATGGAATGTGAAATTGGTTGAGTGAGTGGCTTGAGTATTTTCTTGCTCATTTTGTTTTCTTTTTTGATAAGGTTGAAAGCTCCGTGTTCAGAATGTAGAGTTGAAGCATTGTCAGTGATGAAATATTTAGCTAGACATTGTGTGTGTGTGTGTGTGTGTGTGTGTGTGTGTGTGTGTGTGTCGGCTCGTCAGAGAGATAGAAAACACTGATATTTCCAGGTATAGACTGTACTACACTACATATATTACTGTCATGGGGAAAGGGATAATTAAAAAAAAAAAGAAAAGAGGATAGAGTAAAAAAGACGTGGAAACTTGAGTCGCTATGTTCACACACACACACACACACACACACACACACACACACACACACACGCGTACACACACACACACACACACGCAAGGCTACAGTTTCCATCAGACTACCAATCGCTTCTCCAGATTTCACTGTCCATCTCTGAACAGTGAGTGGCCAGGTGGGGGAGGGCGGCGGGCAAGGTGGCAGGTGGGCAGGTGGGCAGGTGGATAGGTGGGCAGCACTGCCGTCAAGGGTTGAGTCCCGTTATACCATCGCCTCCAGTGTGGTGGGAGGCGGGGAAGCGGGAGGAACACGGGCGTCCTGCAGGTAGTGCGCCATTAGGAGGGAAACACCTGCCGGCGCCGCACAGACTCCGCCACACCACGGCACGTTATGTAACGGTGTGTGTGTGCGTGTGTGTGTGTGTGTGTGTGTGTGTGTGTGTGTGTGTGTGTGTGTGTGTGTGACAGAGATAAATAGAGAGGTATGTAGTTAAGTACGCAGGTAGGCGTAGGAGAGAGAGAGAGAGAGAGAGAGAGAGAGAGAGAGAGAGAGAGAGAGAGAGAGAGAGAGAGAGAGAGAGAGAGAGAGAGAGAGAGAGAGTTAGAGCTGGGGAGGGGGAAATAAAAGTAGAAGGTAAGCAAACAACTGAAAAAATGCAGTAAAAACCCTCGTGTACCGTGGTGAGGGGGCCGTGGAGCCGCGGCGGCGCAGCAGAGGCTGGCGGTGCCTGGGACGTTTATAAAGGGAAGAAACAATTCAATCATCCTTCCTGTCCTCTTGGAACAACATCTGATATTCAGCTAAACAAAAGGTTCTCTACGGGCATCATCTGGAGTGTGTCGGGGGATTGTATGGCTGCAGCAGCAGGAGGAAGGAAGGGGGAGGGGCGCTGCTCCCTGGTGGGCGTTCCTTTGTGGCGTGGCGGGGACGTGAGGACGCGGGCACGCGAGGGAATGGCCGCCGTGCTTCTCACTTCTGGCGTGGAAAAAAAGTGCATTTTTCATGATATAATTTTTCGTTATGCCTTAAAATCATTGCAGTTTTGTAAGTTTTGTTTTAGCAGTGTTATATCTGAATTAGTCTCATGTTTGGGTTGCAAAGCGAAGCCAGGTAATGTATGCAAGGGACGCTCCCGCTGTGGCCACAAAACAAAATGTAAATGGCTTTTTCATGTTTGTTTATCCTTAATTTAGGTGATGCTTCACTGTGTGGATAATTGTGTGGATGCTTGGAGTTAGTGTGGCTGGCGAAGTTTTGCTCTTTAAGGAGAAAAACCTGACAGGAACGTGTGGAAACAGACAGACAGGTAGGCTGGCAGGCTGGCAGGCTGGCAGGCTGGTAGGCTGGTGGGGTGGCAGGCGAGAGATGATAGGTAGGCTGGAAGCAGGCAGTTAAATAGAGAGGTGGAGAGTGGAAAACATTGTCTGGGATCAGGACAGGAAAAGAGAGGATGGAGGACAGACTCAGGATAAGAAAACCCAAACAGTAATGCCTTCATATACTTAACAAGATCAAACATTTGGTGTAACAAGACTATTTAGGACACGAAACCCATGATTAAATGCACCTGACTGAACGCTCACACCTTGCCCAAACACCTGCCCTTCAAACTAATTCTACTCGTCACAAGGGGGTGGACGCGCCGCTCCCCCACTCCCCACCACACCCACCACCCCCACCACCCACACCAACCCCGGGGCTCATAAGTGATGCGTCGGGGAAGTATTTTTAGTCCACAAGAGCCATTAGGAGCAAACGAGGAGGTGGAATGAGGGGTCGTTGTAACAGGAAGGTGGGGGAGGAGGGATGCGTGGGCTGTAGGGCAGTGGATAGCTAGGGGAGGGACAGGCAGGCAGGCGGGAAGGGGGGGGAGCAGCAGGACAGGCAGTACAAAACGTAATGAGCATGTGGTGTGGTGTGGTGGTGCTGGGTTAAGACACGTATAGGAGCAGTAGTGTTGGTAAAAGGGGACATGTGGTGATGGTGGTGGTGGAGGAGGAGGAGAATGAAACGTGTAATAAGGGTAGCGTGATTGTTGAGGGTGGGGAGCGGGATGTGGTGGTGGTGGTGGTGGTGGTGTTGTGGTGTTGGTGGCGGTAATGGTGGGGATTATGGTGGTGGTGGTGGAAGTAATGAAGGTTAAATAAAGGGCCGGGCCTGAAGGAGAAGCTGAAGTGGCTGATTAGGAGTGACTGGAAAGGGACTGACCCCAAACTAACTCTAAAGTCACACAAAGAGATAAATAGAGTTTTGTGGAACTTGTAAAATACTCCATCGCTTCTTGCCACCTTGTTGACCTTAAAGAGAAACCACGTACCCTGAAGGAGAGAGAGAGAGAGAGAGAGAGAGAGAGAGAGAGAGAGAGAGAGAGAGAGAGAGAGAGAGAGAGAGAGAGAGAGAGAGAGAGAGAGAGATAATCATAGAAAAATGGAAAAAAACCTATCTTTTATTGTGCCCACCAAATACTCAGTCACCTTCCTCATCAGTAGGATTCTGTACCAGTGAGACGCCGCGGTGAAATTTGCAAGTCTTTGGAACAGACTCCGTGGGACGCCGAGGTTACCGTGGCAGCAGGGAGAGGAAGAGAGCTGGGGAGGGGAGGGGTTCTGATGTAGGAGGTGGTCGGGGGGTGGTATTGGTCAGGGGGGCTTGGTCAGGGTGTCTTGGTCAGGGGGTGGGTAGGGGGAGGGGGGCGTCTTGGTCGTTAGATTGGGGTTTCTTTACTGAGGAAGCGAATAGAAGGGTAATGAGTAGCCTTGTGCCTGTGGGAGACGTCGACCTCCACCTCGCATAGACTCCTTCCTCTTTGCTTGCTCTCTCCTCTCGCCTTCCTTTGCCGTCACTCGCACACACTCGCACCTTCCCTCCACTTACCCTCGGCTTTTATACTCCCAGGATGATTTTTTTGCTTTTAATTCTTGTCTCTTCTCTCTTATAACCTTCACCTTTACTCGCAAACTATCTCCACACACTCACCTCACCTCCCCCCCCCCCACCGTGTGTCCACGTGTCCAATTACTCCTCATTGCTTCAAATTTCCTTTGCCTTTACTCCTCTTGCGTTTTGTATGTTCTACCCTCAAACTATCTGGCACATTCCTTTTTCCCTTCCCTTTCCATGTCTAAGTGTCCTTTCATGGCCTCCTCTTTCATATCTTATGCTCTCAAGTTATGCCTTTCCTTTTCTACTACATCCTCGTGTACCATTTCTTTCTTCAGCTGTGTGTCATAACCATCGCCTTTTATTCCTCTCCTTCAACGTTGCTTACAAATCATTCTTTCCTATACTCACCCTTCCCTTTGTCACTTCTTTGTAGCGCTCATTACTCAATTCCTGCATGCAAGTATTCCTTAACCCCCTTTCTTTGTGCCTCTCCATGTTCCAGTGACTTGTAACCATTAGATTCACTCCTAAACATCTTCCATTCTTCAAATCTCCCTTAAAAGTGTTCTTCCGTACTTCTTTTCCTCTCTAGCCATGGCCCCGTGTCCTATTTCCCTGTCTACCTCTCCCTTGAGTCACCGTGGAATGCTGACGCTCCTGTGACAGCTACCTGGGGCCTGAGGGGAGAGAAGACGATAGTGCTTCCACATTCTTCTCATTCTACATTCATTTCTAGTGAGGATTCCTGAGATGCGATCACGAGAAGCTTTTACTTTATCGGCTTTAAGAGTTTTGGCTTTCTCGCAAAGAGCTGGAAGGAGATGGAGGACACACACACACAGAGAGACAGAGAAAGAGGAAAAGATAGACTGACATTCCAAATTCACGCTTACACTCAAATATCTCCGAACCGTTTCACTATCTTTCAGTTCTTCCGGCTTCCAAGAGGACGGGGGAAAAAAAGGACATGAGAGGAAGTCACTAATACAATGTCTTTTGCGTGACGCGACGTGAGATCGTAGTGTTTATAGTGACGCTGGTGGGGACATGACTGGGGGAGAAGTGCTGAAAAGCAGTGATACAGTGGGAGGGAGGGAGGGAGGGAGGGAGGGAGGTTGAGAGTGGCTGGAAGTAAGTTGGCTGGTGTTGAGCGTTGGAGCAAAGGAGAAAAATGCGGGTGTGCAGGAAACGACAGGCGAGTGGTATGTGCAGAG
>CM035203.1:9130920-9146447 GCA_020233015.1 Callinectes sapidus | reverse complement strand
TAGTAGTAGTAGTAGTAGTAGTAGTAGTAGTAATAGTAGTAGTAGTAGTAGTAGTAGTAGTAGTAGTAGTAGTAGTAGTAGTGGTGGTGGTGGTGGTAACAGCAGTAGTAGGGCTTTGAAAACAGTAAATTCATCATTCTTACTAAAGCCTTAAATAGTATGACACATTTCGTATTTCTCCTCTTTATGATCTATGTTTGTCAGCAAGAAGCAATAGCACCACCAGCAGCAGCAGCATCAATAGTAGTAGTAGCAGCAGCAGCAGTAGTAGTAGTCGCTTAAATACTCTTACCACTATGAGGTCACTAATTGAATGAGTGATGACCGGAAGCAAGACATTTCATAAATCAACTAGCGCCTTCTCTTCCCTCCCCTTTCTTTCTTCCTTACGTAACTTACAGCTTCCTTATTTCCTGTAACTTCCCTAATTTCTCGAAGTTTTCCTCATTTCTTACCGTTTACATCATTTCTTGCAGCTTCCCTTATTACCTGCAGCTCTATACAGCTGCTCTTATTTCCTACAGCTTCTCTTGCTTATTTCTTTGAGCTTAATTTATCATTTGCCCTTATTTTCCTGTTCTTATGTAAAGAGTATCCATACCCTCCACATTCATACAATACTACTATAACGAGTCCCACATTAACCCACACCACTGTACATTATCTTCCACTTCCCCTTCATCCTCTTCTTAATACCGTCCCTATTATTATCTTACACCTCGACAACCTCCCCTTTACCATCACCTCTCCCCTTCACACACACAACACTATCCAGTCCCTCCCACACTAACCTACAACACTAACCCTTCCTTCCCAACGCATCCCACAATACACAACTTCTTATCCTCATCTCAAATCGTACTGTGCTCACCCCCAACCAACCTTAGCCCACCACCGCACGTCATTCCCTACCACTCCCCACTGCTTCCCACTCCCTCTCCCCTCCACCAGCGCCCCCTGAACTGGCCTGGAGCTGCGCCAAGGACACTGTTCGTCCATCACAGTCACGCGTGAATCAGGTGCAGGTAGTAAACACGGCACCGGCGGATATGAACGCGAAGTAATGATGCTGTAAATTACGCTACAGGGGGAAAGAACTTGGAATTACTGTACGTTGAAAAAAATTAGAGGGGAATAGGTAATTAATAAGTTGTTGGTGTAGCTTCAATCCTTAGTCAGCAGTTCAAGGGTCGGTAAGAAATGCGTGAAAAATAAATAAGTATTGAGGGTTTCTGTTGGATGTACTTACCTTACCTTTCATCCTGCGGAGTTCACTGTTGCTCCTCCTCAGTACTCTCCTGCCGGGACGAGAAGACTTCAACCTGGAAGAGATGGGAAAGGGAATTAGGGGAAGAGAGAGAGAGAGAGAGAGAGAGAGAGAGAGAGAGAGAGAGAGAGAGAGAGAGAGAGAGAGAGAGAGAGAGAGAGAGAGAGAGAGACGAGAGAGAGAGAGAGAGAGAGAGAGAGAGAGAGAGAGAGAGAGAGAGAGAGAGAGAGAAACGAAGGATTGATTGATTGAGGGAGGGCGAGAGTTTGTGAGGAAGAGAGGTGTGCGGAGGTTGGAGAAGGGAAAGGAGGAACTGATAAGGGTGATGGAGGGACGTGAAGTACAAAGTGATTGTCCAACCAGCTACTGTAATTAAGAACGCGGGATAATAAGGGAAGTTGCAAGATACCGTCAGTCCTACACGTGGCAATCTCTCTCTCTCTCTCTCTCTCTCTCTCTCTCTCTCTCTCTCTCTCTCTCTCTCTCTCTCTCTCTCTCTCTCTCTCTCTCTCTCTCTCTCGGAAACACGCTTAACCATTTCTACTATCTTTCTCACTTGTGAATTTATATAATCTCATTTTAAAATTTGCTATTGATCAGCACTAATTACTTAATTTTGGTCTTTATTCCATTTATCTACTACTTTGATGACTTTTTTTTTAATAAGTTACAGTTCAGCATATGGAATTAGGAATATTTTACTCTAAATTCTTAATCATGTTGAACTATAATTCTTTCATCATATAACAAGAAGACGAAACAAAAGAAAAACTTGAAAACGAATGAAATGAAGAAATAAACAAGTGGAAGCTTTCTCTTGATAACATTTTGCACGAGAAAAGAGTTAATTTTAGATCTGACCTATAGCCAAAAGTCAACACGAATGATTAGCTGGCTCCAATTCTCAGAGTTTTATTTATTTATACTTTTTGTTATTCATTTTATTCAATCAGGAAGAAACTGCAGTGGCTCACAATTGCCCTCCAGCCATCACACGACCACGACTCTACCACCTTACCACAGAGCTACCCAGACTCCTACGTAGGAACCAATCAGACAGACCACACTAAAAATAATTACCATCACAGCTCCACATTTTACACAACCTTGACTCCTCCTCCGCTGATACAAAACAACTCCCGCACGGCCCTTTAATAATTACGGAGGTAAAAACTATGTATAGCACGCAACCTTTGATGTGGGCGGCCCGGGTTCGTATCCTTGCCTCATCTAGTTGCCGGGTGGGAGATGTAGCGTTCCCCCGTCAACCTTTGTGGTGTCATATGATCTGGGCTATTGTGGCACCTATTGGAATGATTTCTATGTTACGCACTAGAAAGTATCAGCCGCCGTGGTACAGTGGAGGCCTTGGGATCCCCGAGCGCATGGGTTCGAATCCTGATTACGGTCTGAGTGGAGATTGGGCGTCCACTCGGGGTAACGGTTCCCAAGTGGGTGGGCTTTCAAATAGGTCGTCTCTATTAGGTGGTCCTCTTCACCCCATAAATTCCCATAAAAAGCCCCCCACATTGTTTAAAATAAAAAATATATAAATAAAAACCAAGTACCGTGACGTGCATCGAGAGAATTAGCATCAGAACAAGCAAGTAGTGAGGGGGATGGGGGAATACTAGTGAGGAGAGAGGAATACTGAGGCGATATCGTGTCCTGATGATGTTGGAGTCAATTACTGAATGATGACGAAGTGTGCCATTTGGAGGTTGCTGGACTGAGCTATTTGGCAGGTTCTGTATGTAATTGGGAGTTATGCGCGCGTACACACACACACACACACACACACACACATGCCATGCTAATCTTTTCTGTATCGTTCTAATTTTAGTATATGTATCGCCGAAGAGAGAGAGAGAGAGAGAGAGAGAGATAGAGAGAGTAAGAGAGAGAGAGAGAGAGAGAGAGAGAGAGAGAGAGAGAGAGAGAGAGAGAGAGAGAGAGAGAGACTGACTCAACTTACCATACTAAACAGAGGACCGGAAAATCTCATAGTTCTTTCCTAATCATAACACACCGTTTCGTCACGCGTTTCACTTCACACCGCGCAGTCATCTTCACGTAGAAATCCCTTAAGATCCTCCGCCTTAACAATAAACGGCATTTAGAAGCAATACTTAACGCCGCTCAATAACCTTTAAACTTTAACACAACAGATCAATAACACAGCAAACTCAACGCCGCAAATAAACAAAAGAACGTAAGAAATCAGAGAGAACTGTAAATCGTCACATCCACACGTGACAGCCCCTGAATAAATGGTTACTAGTTAATGTTGCATCTAGTTTTATAAATAAGTGTGGGATGGAGGATGTTCAGATAGTTTTCTAGTGAGTTATTGACTTCGAGAACACTAAAAAGAACACTTAAGAGTACGTGACAAATTTACACCACTCGCTATCACCACCTGTTTCATCCAGCTGACTGAGGCTGTTACCAGTTAACACCGCCTCCCCCCATCCCTTCACGTCACCTCTCCCTCCCCATCTCTCCCTCTCTCTCCGTTCTCCCTTATTCATCCCGTTCTCTATAGTCTTCTTACTCTATGCCATAATCTTCCTCCACACACTTCTATCTTTATTCTCTTACTCTTCTTTCATTAATTCATATTTTAATTCATCATATTTGTATTTTCACTACGCTATTACATTTGAAAGATAAATCTGTAAGGTTGTTTTCTAATCAATTAACTGCTTCAATCTAAATTCTCGTGTGTGTTTGTTGCCATAACGCTTACTACTGACGATGCAGACTGAGATGTTAAGGATGACTAATATTTATCATGGGTAAGTTGAGACAAAATAACGTAGCTCTCTCCATTTATCATAATAGTGAGGAGGGGTGGAATCACGTGACTTGAGTTGGCCAATGGGAGCTTCGTATTCCTCCAGCCAATCGCCGGCCAGAATGGGAAGGGTTCGGTGACTCGCCGCATGATTCACTGGTTCGTTCATTGGCTTACTGCTTTTAATTGTACGTTGAGGGTATCATTATACAAAAAAAAAAAAATAAATAAAAAAATAAAAATAAAAAAAGTTGTTTAGTTTATCGTTCTAAGTAACTAACGCCACTATTAATGCAGCAACAACAAAAATAAGACAACAACAACAGCATCAACAACAACTACAACAACAACAACAGCTGCTAATATTACTACAATCAAACCAAAGCTCGCAGCCACCACCACCACCACCACTACCATCACCACCACCACTACCACCACCACCACCACCACCACCACCACCACTACCACACCTTCAATAAACACTACCAACATTACTCACGAAGGTCATTACCATCACCCGCTGCGCCTTCAACAAATATTGTCACCATCAATCTCATCACAAGGATCGCCACATCACCATTCACCATCACCCCCTCTCTCTCTCTCTCTCTCTCTCTCTCTCTCTCTCTCTCTCTCTCTCTCTCTCTCTCTCTCTCTCTCTCTCTTTCGTCTTACACCAAAACACTTCTAACGCAAATATCTTTCTACCAATTTACTGGTGTTTGCTTTGTCGTCACCATCGCGGTTGGGAATGTGGTGGTGGTGGTGGTGGTGGTAGTGGTGGTGGTGGTGGTGGTGATGGTGCTAGGAATAACAAGGTTTCGATAGTGTTGTGGGTATGTTTTTGTAGTGTTAGATTGTGATAGGTTAAGTTAAGTTTGGGAATACCTAAGTGTGTTATCATTGTTGCTGTTACTGCTGTTGTTATTACTATTGTTATGAAAAGCAACCTTCTCTTTCACTTCTTGATCTCTTTTTCATTTACTTTTTCACTATTATTAATTAGATAAGACACAGACAAATAGGTCGATAGAAAGAAAAATAGATAGATAGATAACTATACAAACAGATAAATGGACAGAAAACAGACACAGATGAATAGATTGATAAAAAGATAAATAGATAGACAATAAATAGATAGAGAGATAACTTCCATAACTATACAGATAGATAAATAGGCAAAAATAAATACTTTGATAATAGAAAAGAAAAAAAATGCCATGCTCCCTTGAATCGCCCCATGAATCTCTGACTAAACACACACACACACACACACACACACACACACACACACAAACACACACACACACAAACAGCCATTCATGCGATACCAACAAGCAGGGCGGCAGCGACTTGTTAAATACACGAAAATAAATACGAGATGTCACAAGGCGTTAGTTTTGGGCAGAAGATTAATGGACTACATGAACACCGCGGGGAATATGACACTATTAGCATCCCAAGCAAGCAAACTGCACGTGTGACCTTTAGTGAGCAAAAATTTAGTACGAGGAAAATAAATAGCGGGATGTGAAGTGCCATTCATTGATCTGTGAAGGTGGGGTGGTGGGGGGGGAGGGGGAGGCTCTGGTTGGGGGGGGGAGGGTGTCATTAGTGTTTAGATTCCTCGTGTTCATAATTGATACGTTCATAAGTAACAGAGTGTCTCGTTAGCGTTCTCTTTGTGTTGGTTTGTATAATGTTATTGATTTTTTTTTTTAACTTATTCATTTTATTTCGTCATTCTATTTCACATTTTGGCGCAAAGGACACTGAATAAATGCAACGATACATTCAGGGTGGATAATAAAAGTTTCAGTCTATTCTCGCTTGGAAAGAAATGTTATACAGAATGAAGAGGTGAATAAATTGACAAAACCATTGCTAAATCTGCATTATCGATTCTTCTTGGTCTTTATGAAGGTCTTAACATATAAAGGAGTTTAGTGTGTCTTTAAATTACTTTGTACTAAATATACAGACACAAAAAGTACACTCGAGAGCTTATATTTATATGAATATTCAAAGTTCTTATCATTTTTATCATCTTTATTATCATTATCATCATCATTATCATCCTAAACTGTCAACATTAATTTATTCATCTTGTTATTATTACTATCGCTACTACTACCATGTCATCATTATCATTTCATCATCACTATTTTAATCATTATCCCAAACTGTCGACATTAGTTTATTCATCCCATTATTATTATTACTATCACTACCACTACCATGTCATCATTATCATTTTATCATCACTATTATAATCATTATCCTAAAACTTTCTCGCTCCAATTACTATTCCAAGCTAAGACAATAATTAGAGGGGAAGGGGTCACAGAAATAGGACACGATGAAGGGGAATGAGTGACAGGACGGAGGGAGAGGAGGGGAAAGAGGGAGAGAAGGAGGGAGGGAGAGGAAGGGGAGGGAGGGTGGATGGGCCGTGGGAGGTGAGGTAGCGCTCTAGCAGTCGGGTACAGGAGGAACAGGAGGGGAGGGAGGGGGGGCGGCGGGATGCTCATCTGTCAATACTGTAAATGGAGAAGACAACCTTATTGACGGGTCGACACACTGCCCTCTTGCCGCCGCCCGCCGCTGATGAGTCAATACCACCCGCCCGCCCCGCCACCCACCCTCACCCGCCTAAATCCCAACCAAGGACCGTATTCTGAGACACTTCCGCGCTACAGCTTCTCTACTTTCAAAAGGCTCTATGTACACGAAATTATCTTTTAGTGTGTGTTCATGGTTTTAGTGACAGCTTTTACAAGATTTCTACATTATTATTATGCTTTCAAAAGGCTCTATGTACACGAAATGATCTTTTAGTGTGTGTTCATGGTTTTAGTGACAGTTTTTACAAGATTTCTACATTATTTTTATGCTTTCCAAAGGCTCTATGTACACGAAATGATCTTTAAGTGTGTTTTCGTGGTTCTAGTGAGTTTAAGAGATTTCTACATTATTATTATGCATTCAAAAAGTTCTACGTAGACGAAATTATCTATAGGTGTGTTTTCGTGGTTCTAGTGACTGTTTAAGATTTTTACATCATTATTATGCTTCAAGTGTGTGTTCATTGTTCTAGTGACAACAAGATTTCTATATTATTATTTTGCTTTGAAAAAGGCTCTTTGTACACGAAGTGATCTTGAAGTGTGTTTTCATGGTTCTAATGACAGATTAACAAGATTTCTACATTATCTGCAGGAGAAAACTCTTGAGAACACGGTTTATCATTTCAGTGGCCTTAGAATAGAGTCGTAGTAATAGAGTGAAATATGAGACCAAGAAATACCTCTAACCATCTATCCCAACCCTGCGTTTCTTAAGTAAGAGAGGGAAGGTGACCAAGGGCAACAAAAGAAGAGAAAAGAAAAAGGCAGCCTCACTCGTTCCACCCCGTCACCGCCTCACCTGCCTGTCCTTGATCCTTCCTGACCCCTCCCTGACACACTGACCTGCCCCTTGTTCCATTTATTCCCCACAACCTTACCCTAAACCCTTCGCCCTTCCTCGTGAATAAAACCCACCCACCCACCCTGCACGTCCATGTATTCCCTCACATCTCCTTAGTGGCAACCTGAGCGCTCTGTATGTAGTCTATGTGTGTGTGTGTGTGTGTGTGTGTGTGTGTGTGGTGAGGTCGGACTACGCAGCGTGATTGGTAGCAAAGCACTTCCGCGTACAATTTGATGCACTAATGAGCGAGTATTAAACATTGAGCTTGTTAGGTAGTGGGAAATGACCCCTCCTCCTCCCCCTACCCAGCCGTTCAAACGTATCTTCCTTTCCTCTCCTCTCTTTACTCTTTCATGTCACGAGGCTCGGAAACGCTGGCTTGAACTGGATGGTCGCCGTGGTGACACACACACACACACACACACACACGCGCTCGGCCATGACCCTCACTCATCACCATCTGCAGGATCTACGGGAAGTCCAGCTTGGCAATAAGTCTGCACAAGCCGCTACCAGGAAGCTCTCTCACGGAACCCATCTTTCCAAGGATGTCATTACGAGGGAGAGAGGGAGAGAGAGAGAGAGAGAGAGAGAGAGAGAGAGAGAGAGAGAGAGAGAGAGAGAGAGAGAGAGAGAGAGAGAGAGAGTGTGTGTGTGTGTGTGTGTGTGTGTAACTCTGTCTAGTAAATATAAAAAATCTACGATATACAACATACAAAATCTTTCCCTCATCATTACCCACATCATCATTATAACCATCATCATTTCTAAACCCTTCTTAATATCCTTTTTTTATCATTATACCTAATACTTCAACCAAGTTTGGAATTAACAAATATTTACGAGTTTGGGTTCATTCCTTTATCAATTTATCCATCTAAATAAGAAAGGCAAAAAGACTTGGTGATTACGAAGGCGATTTACCAAGTTACTCTCCAATTACCTGCTGCACCGTCTTCGTTCCTCTCTATTGACCACAAGGAGAGGCTGAAGGGTCTCTGCGTGAAGGAGGAGGAGGAGGAGGAGGAGGAGGAGCCTGGTCTAGTCCAAGGGTTGTAATTAAACACACGAAGGGAGATCTTACCTGACCTTCTCTGATAGTCCTGTGTGTGTGTGTGTGTGTGTGTGGCCTACAGTCAGTAAGGGAGGCAGCTGCTAATCCCTTCTTCCCTCTCCCTTTCCCCCCCCCCCATAACAACACCAACCTCGGTATCTACACGTACATTTCGCATTCATATTTACATCACGCCGTCATTATCGTGTACCTACCTGAGTATTAGTAACCAAGGCAACTTCTGTGGAAAGGGACATTAACAAAGGAAAGGAAAAAAAGTTTTAAAATGTTGCGCTTTTTTTCAGTTTTTGTAGGTGGTAAAGAATTATACATTAAAGCTCGCATAACATAGGAAAGGAAAAAAGATGCAAATGTTGCGCTTTTTTGGATGATGTAGTTTGTGAAGAAATATATATTAAAACTTGCATACAGATAGATAGATGGATGGATAGATTTTATAGTATTTGTTCTACACCCTAGGGAACTCCTGTATAAAGAGAGGTTAGTATAAAAACTGCTTTTGTACTGGTTTACGTTGGTGTTTGATTAAAAAGATAAAAAGTCAAACTGCTTAGATGTAAAGGGTCTAACCATCACTTTTGTAGTTAAAGTAAAGGATCACACATAAATAGATAGAGAGTTAGATAGACTAGTATTATATCATCCATAACACACATAACTGTAATAATTAGCATCAACAAATCACTAACACACACACACACACACACACACACACACACACACACACACATTCATAACCGCACACTTTTGACCGCCCTGCGCACTCCTTAATCGTTGTAACTCTCGTCGCAGCAGGATGAGTAACCACCGGAGGGCTGTGCGTCACCCACACTCTCGAACCACCTCAAAGTTTGGGCGATAGATGGCGCTGATCTACGTGCCTCGTAAGTATAGTAAACTCGTTGCGAACTTATGATGGAGCATGAGGCTATAATAGTTTTTTTTTCTCTCTCTCTTTCTTTCATCAGGGAGCGCCAGGTCCTCACAGAAGGGGCGCAGGCTGGCGGGTTTGCTGGATCGGGTGGTGTGGAGAGAGGCGTCATTAATAGGCTGTAAACTTTTTTAACAAGGCCACGAGGAAGTTAAATGAAACTGGACGAGAAAATACGCTCTCTCGCTTTTTCTGTCCTTTTTTCCTTTTTTTCCATTATTATAGCTGCTGCTGCTTGTGTGGAATATTAAGAGACTGAGTTTTTTCTTCTTCCTTTTAATATCTCTTTGAAACTGTGAACAGATATATCAATGTAGTTGTAATGTATTGCTTTCTTTTTACGTGTGTACGTGTGATGAGGGATTTTTCTTATGTAAGAGGGGAAAACAGGCCAAGGGCAACAAAAATAAGCATAAAAGCCCAGTGAGATGCCAGATGCTTTCAATGATACACGTAGAGAGATAAATAAAAGTGAATAGACACAAGGACAGGGATAGATAGTCAAATAGATAAAAAATAAAGGTCCAGTGAGATACCAGTTGTTTTCATTGATACACGTAAAGTGATAAACAAAAAAGAACAGACACAAGGATAAAGAAATAGATAGATGAATAAAATAGATAAAGCTTTTGCTATGCATGACGTTAGTGAATGGTGAGGATCAAGCAAAATCTTTACCAATACAAAAAAGAAAAAAAAGTAATGTGATGATTATTAATGGAAAAATATTAGAAATCATAGATAATAAATGATTAATGCAATACCTCTTCCTTGTATCACAACCTTCGCCTCTTCCTCCACGTAACGAGAGAAGCACCAAGAACTACCTCCAACCACGAGTGAACCAAACCTCACCAAGCCTGCTTCACCATCTCGACACTTACTCCAAGCGAAGCAGCCCCAGGCATTTACGAGTTGACTTGTTTACCTCGCCTGGCTCTCACAGTCAGTCAACCTAACATAGCTGAAGTGTTCCTACCTCCTCCCGAGAAAACTTAGATAGCAGTGGTGTCCACCTTCCACCTGTAATGTGAGTACCGAGCAGCACCCATCCCAGTGATTCATCATCATTGACTTTTTCTTTTGTTAACTTTGTATTTGGTGGTGAAACTCATTCTTATTTACTGTGTTGTCTTGTATGTTGTGTTAACGGGTTATTTATTATCTACTTTACTTGTGTTGGCTTGTATCTACTTTACTTGTGTTGGCTTGTATATTTATTGTGTACCTTTAATAAGTTTAACCTTTCGTGAATAAGTTAGTGTGATGTCACTTATTATTAATATTGATCGGGTATTAAGACAGGATCAGCCTATATCTCTTGCCGCAGGTGATGGAAAATTCTTTTGTATTACTTATGTTTTGAGTAATTTTAAGTAAACTAGTGTCTAAAGTACTTCTCCTTTTTCATCACCTATTGTTGTTCGAGTGTTCAGTTTCCTTTAACAAATTACCCTAGACATTCTACTGTTCTGCTCGTAACACTTGCATTACAGAACCACGAAACAAGAAAACGGACGAAAGGAGAAAGAAGGACGGGGACAACGAGAATCGGGTAACAACACTGTAGATACAAATTGAATGCAGTAACTTTTTATTCAGCAGGTGGAGGGCATAAATCTTTACGAGCGTGCTGCATGACTACCACGGGAATGTTTACTGGCATCCAATTCAAAGGTAAACAAACTAAATGACCACAGAAATAGACCAATACCGTCCGCCCCCTCACGGCCTTTCTCCTCCTCCTCCTCCTCCTCCTCCTCCTCCTCCCTCGTTCGTGTTTCGCCCTGTCGCTGCAAAATAAAATACGCCATAATCAAAATAAAAACCATATTTTGAAACACCTCTGGCTGCCCGTCCATTACTCTCAAACGTTATTCCTTAAGTTACGTTGGTTTATAATGATATTTTTTTTTTCAAGATTAAAGTAAATAACATGATTTTCACATAATCAACAGGAGAAACACTTTAAAAGCCAGTTAATTATTCGTGTGGCCTTTGTAAATAGTGTTGGAGAGAACTGACGGTTGGAGAACACGGATCTAGCAATAAGTGTGTAGCAGTTGCCTAACGTCCTAACCTTCTAAGTCTTCCCAGGCCAGACAGGTGGTATTTCGTGGTTGATAATTTTCTGTCACTTGTCAATAAATCTGGTTCTTGCTTTATATGAGACGATTTCATTGAGATATTTGTTATTTTATGAGATCAGAGCTTGTTTACAGCTTAATTTAAGGTATGTGGACAAAAGTAAAAATAATATACTTCCATATTTTTTTGTTATACATACGTGTATTGATCCAAAATATATAACCAATTGTTGGTAAGTAACGAGACTCGTTATCCAATGAAAAAAAAAAAGAGCGAAAAGTGAAGTAAAAAGAAAAAGTGTAATAATAAAAGAATAAAACACAAGGATGAGAAATAAAAACCAAAATGTTAAAGAAAGAAAATCAAATATGCGATGCGTGGGAGACGTGTGATTCATATCCCGACATGTTTCTTCAGTCTGCACCACAAAATAATTGTCAGTGATTCTGTTCGCGAAGACACACTGAAGACAACGAAATAAGACACTATGCATGGCCTTGGCTTATAACACTCGTATAAAAAAAAAAAGCGTCACAGGATCTAAACATCACTGAACAATCGAAACAAAATTGCCAAAAAACCTGGTTCTTACTGGAATTCACAAGGAACGCACAAAAATAGGCAATAGAAAAGCTTAACTGGCCACGCAGAACAGATAGAAGACGCATTTCCAAGATAAGAATGTGCTGGAAGTGAATGAATGTCTGGATTTCAACGTAATAAAAAAGACAGGACTCGTCTCATCAAGCGTTTTCATTTATCTTTCTCTGGTTGCATAAGCTTATCAACGTTGTACAGTACCTTCACAGTTGTACAGCCTTCCTTACTTTCGTTTGTTCTTGCGGAGACATAAGTTTTTGTAATTTGTACCTGTTGTGAATAAAACTAGTCATATTTGTTGCCTATTATGTATCTATCTGTAAATCTATCCTATTGTCAGCTACCTCCTAATCTACCTGTCTATTTATTTATCCATCTGTTTCTTTATCCATATATCTATCCATTTATTTCTCTATCCATCCATCTATCTCGTTTAAACGTACCACTTCTCTTTATCACCTCTGTTTCAACCCCAGGACAGAGGTAGCAGGTAGCGAGCGGCTCATGTTAATTAGCTGCATTCTCTTGCCCTACTGACGCATCTGGCGGGCGGCACACTTACCTGCCACCGCTGCGAACTGAACAATGCCGCACCATTTTCACGGGATTATTTTCTTTCCGACAACGTGGGCGGGAATTATCAGCGTAATCCTCTTCTTTGCCTCTGTACCACACAATTCCTGGCCATTTGTACACGATCGGTTTTCCCTCACACGGATGTTTTGGATAATCAGGATGGGCATTATTAGTTTAATCCTCCTCATCCCACACACACGGATATAGTCTCTCCCTGCCTTCCTCAAGCGTGTATTAAGTGTACAGTGGTGTTTATAAGTCGAATTGTATATATTACATACACTAGCAGCTTGGAATAGTGTTTTTCCTCAATAGTACATCTGATGTGTTTTTTTTGTGTACAAGTAAGAGGGTTTCTTGTCTAAAGATACAAATAATTACATAGTGTCCACTGAGATGACGTCCCTGATGGAGACCAGAAAGGTTTAAGAGACGATCAGTTCAGAACATTCTTTTTTTTTCTCTCTCCGGTAAACTCTGGAATCACTTACTTGATTCTGTATTTCCAACTTCCTATGACCAGATTTCATTTAAGGTTTCAAGACATCTATCGTTGTCTTTTGGTTAACTCCATCGGACATGCAAGGGGATTGGCAAATAGATGGATTTTTTAATTGTCTGATGTTGCTCTTGGGCAGCTTCCCCCTCTTACACACAAAAATTAAGATTTAAGAAAAAAATGTCGTCCCGGTTCACAAATACATTTAATCCTCTCCTGCCTCTCCATACTGACTGCACATGTCATCGAGTCTGTCATGAACTGCCCTATTTCAGCTGACGAAATGAAAGAAAGTAATGTAATCGTGTGTGTGTGTGAGTGAGTGTGTTTTGGGTCACTCTGGAAACTCAGTTGGAATTGCGCGGTGTTAATTGCTGCTGGGAGAAGCAATTGGTGTTTTGAAGATTAATGGGAAGCAGGACGTTGTGCGCGAGGCAGGAGCGTGATGAACAAACATGAGGTGCGTGGGAATCTATCACTGCATCGCGTGACTCGTGCCTGGCTTTTGCGTGACTGGTGGTGCGTGACTTTTGCGTGAGTGGCGCGTTATTCAGCGGACAGTGTAATTATGAGTTTCGTGAGTATTTTTTTTTTTTCTAATTCCTCCAGTATTTCATCAACGTTAATTCTTCTTTTCATTTATTTGTTTCATTGAGACCAACATAAAAATACCTTTAAACTGACTACCTCACAGATATTCCTTTTGTGTTTCGTCGCTACTGTTTTCCTCTTCCTCCTCTTTCTTCTTTTTTTCCTCTCCTCTCCTCTCCTCTTCCTCCGCCTCTCCCCTTACTTGGGAAGAACTGGGAGAGTTTTCTGTGGCATTCTCTCTTCCACTAATAGTTAAAGTAAAATAGTTACCCAAAAGCTTAGAATGTCTTGTTGTTCGGATTTTCATTGTATTTCCATTGTTCCTCCTCCTCCTCCTCCTCCTCTTCCTCCTCCTCCTCTTCCTCCTCCTCCTCTTCCTCCACTCTCAAGCATCTGTACTTTGTTCCTCCTGTGTGTTCCTTTGACAAAGACGAGGATAAAGGACGTAACGCTTCCTCCTCACTACCTCGCTGCGTTCCTTTGCATGTATCACTACTATCCTCTTCCTCCTCCTCTTCCTCCTCTTCCTCCTCCTCCTCTTCTTCCTCCTCCTCCTCTTGCCCCTCTCTCAGATACCAAGGAAGGGGTACGCGGAGGAAGAAGAAAAGGTGTACAATCCCTCAATTCTTCGTCTTCTTCTTGCTGCTCCTCCCTCAGGTGCCAAGGCAGGAGGAAGAGGAGGAGGAGGAGGAGAAGGTTTGTATTGCTGTTACTCTGTTCTTTCTATTAATGTTCCTCCCTCAAGTACCAAGGTTTGAGAAGAAGAAGAAGAAGGAGGAGGAGAAGGAGGAGGAGAAGAAGAAAAATGGAGGAGGAGGAAGAACAAGAACAAGAAAACAACAACGACAACAACAACAATAAAGCAGAAGCAAAACAAAAAAAAAGCAGAAAATGAGCAAAAATACACATCACCACCACCACCACCACCACCAAAACCCCCCCCCCAAGCAACCCCCACAGTAACCCCTCGCCATCCGTACTTTTCACCACACACACACACACACACACACACAGCAGGCAGGCAGTCACTCGTCACCACCACCACCACCACCACCACCACCACGCCGGTATTCGCTGTGCCTGACTGTCTGTCTATCGTCCAATCACACTTAAGTGAATTACCTGGCTGGGGATTGGCTCATCACGGACAGGTTAATCTGGTTACCGGTGCGCGGGAGTCAACAAATGAGTGAAGGAAGGCACGGAAAGCAGCGGGACGGTAGAGAGAGGGCCAGCGAAGAGGCAGTGTGTGTGTGTGTGTGTGGGGGGGGGGGGGGATTATGTAATGGTTGTGAGTGTGAGTGAGGGATACGCACAAACACACGCACACATACACCTAATCGTACGTGTAAATACACAACACAAATGCACTTACACACACAGAGAGAGAGAGAGAGAGAGAGAGAGAGAGAGAGAGAGAGAGAGAGAGAGAGAGAGAGAGAGCAGACACACAGACAGACAGACAGACAGGAGGGAAGGAATCTTAGTCTGCGAATAATTTAGGCTTCAAATTACGAGGATTTGAAGGAAGAAATCTTGAAACAGTTGAATTATGACGAAGGAGAAGAGGAAGAGGAGAAGAAGAACGAGGAGGAGGAGGAGGAGGAGGAGGAGGAGGAGGAGGAGGAGGAG
>CM035203.1:9024632-9041328 GCA_020233015.1 Callinectes sapidus | reverse complement strand
TCTCTCTCTCTCTCTCTCTCTCTCTCATTCATTCATTTCCTTCAAGACACCAAGGAACATAAAGACTTCCATTTATTTGTGTGTGGATTTTTTTTTTTATTTTGTTTGTTTTCTCTCTCTCTCTCTTTCTTCTTCTCTGTGTGAGTCTTACAATCCATTTGCATCCTTGGTTCCGTCCGATTCCCCAAGGTTTTACGTGAATTAATATTGTCTCTTATGTGCGTGTTTGCCTTTCAATTATTACTGTAAGGAAAGGATGATTGATATAGATGAAGATGACACTCCATTAATTCCTTAGCTTCGGAGGTACAGAATATTATGAAACATTGGTATCTTTGCTGCTTCCGTTTATTTTCATGGTTTTTTTTTCGTTTTCTTATTTTCTTTTCTTGTTGTAATGATTTTTCTTTATTAATCAGTTATTTTTTGTATCTTTTCGTTTTTTTCAGTTTCAAGTAACGAATAGATTTTTAAAGCTTAATATATTTCTTGTTTTTTCTATTTTTTGGTTACCACGATTTTTCTTTACCTCTCCATCACTTTCTTGGTCTGAAGGTTTGATTCTTTCTTGTTTTCATCATTATTACGTCTCCTCTTGTTGCTGCATCACGTTCATCCCTGTCTACTGTCCCATCGATCTTACACAGTACAGCGCTCCATCTGACTCGCGCAAGAATACAAATAAGAGAAACTACTTTGCATCACCGGGACTGTAATCAAATCCTCCTCCTCCTTTATCCCTTTCAATACCATGATGCGTGTTCATGTTCATTCTGCCTATTAATTGGTGATATTATACAGCTTCATAAACTTATGTGGGAATTAGAACACTGCAGACTCTGGCTGGCCATTAATCTTCTGACCTTCATAGATCTTTCTTAATGTAAATAAAATCATGTAATCATACTAAAAACTCATGGAAAATGCGTCCCAATACTGAAGGAGTTAAAAGGTTTTGCGACATGTTTGTTGAATGTCATTGTCTTGTACCTCGCTCACTGCCGTCACTCTTCAACACTACACACTACTCTCCTGGGATCCCTCGTCTCTTCCTCCTCCTCTTTCTCCTCCTCCTCCTCCGTCGCCTCCTTCATTTCTGTTTATCTCTCCATCTTGTATTCCTCCTCCTCTTCCTCCTGGTGTTGCTTCTGTAAATATATATATATTTTTTTACCTTTCTTGTTGCCACACTTCTTATCGATGTTTAAGCTGTGTGTTGAGAGGATGATACTCTGCTCTTGCTGTCGCTGCTGCTGCTGCTGCTGCTGCTGCTGCTGCTGCTGCCGTTGTTGCTGGTGGTGATCGTGTTTCCTTGGTGACATGTCGTTGTTGATGATAGATATTAGGGGATTTTTTTTTCGTTTTCTCTCTCTCTCTCTCTCTCTCTCTCTCTCTCTCTCTCTCTCTCTCTCTCTCTCTCTCTCTCTCTCTCTCTCTCTCTCTCTCTCTTAACGCACCTGTTCCCTCAGCGATAGATATTATCCACACCCAATACATGTGGCTCGCTAATTACCGCGCCTTTTATGAGAGAGGGGAGAGGAGAGAGAGAGAGAGAGAGAGAGAGAGAGAGAGAGAGAGAGAGAGAGAGAGAGAGAGAGAGAGAGAGAGAGAGATCACTGTTATCCTCAAACTCACAAAAAGAAAAGGGGGAAAAAACTGATGTGAGGAAATTGCTTCGTTTCCCTCAGTCCTCTGCCACACCTCCGACACACCACCACCACCACCACCACCACCACTACTGCCGCCGCCACTGTTGCTACTGTCACCCTCAACCACCACCACCACCACCTCCACCACCACCACCACCGCAAAGTAACAACAGTAGGACGACAGCATAAAAAAACTATGTCATCATTGCCACCATTATTGTCGCTGTTGTCGTGATTATCGTTGCTTCACCCGTTATCATTCCCACCGTCACTGACTCACCTGTGTTTCCCTACCACTTCATTTACACAAAGTCATTACCACCACCACCACCACCACCACCACCACCACCACCACCCCTACTACTCACAATGACATTAAAAGCCACCAAAAAATCAGCGGCAGCAATAATGGCGCCTCGTGATGCCT
Organism: Callinectes sapidus; assembly: GCA_020233015.1. Classification (NCBI taxonomy): domain Eukaryota; kingdom Metazoa; phylum Arthropoda; class Malacostraca; order Decapoda; family Portunidae; genus Callinectes; species Callinectes sapidus. The sequence continues at coordinate 9,039,252 of CM035203.1, read as the reverse complement.
TACACCTTCACCGTAATTTTATTATTTCCGTAATGGTTTCATGCATTTTATTCCAGTCAACATTTTTAGTGCCCCGAACCCTATTGTTCGTATTAATTTTGTTAATTTTCTCTTTGCAGGTAACCAGCCAGGCCGACTGTCCTGTCGACGCAATCCCCGTCAGCTGGTGTGTCCGCCAGCTGTGCTCACTGCGAGCTGCTCTGTGCTCCACGCAGCAGAGTGTTCTTGCCACGCCCGCCTACATCACACCAGGCGCGCTGACCTCCTGCCACCACCTTGGCTCTCAGGCTTAGAGTGTCGGGCAGTAGAGGCTCCGCCTTGGAAGGCAGCGGCCGTGGCATCGAGGGGCGCGGCGCACCCCGAGTGGTATGCCCGCCCGCCACCCCGACAGAGTGCAAGGAAACTCAAGTCGACTCTTAGCGGAGTGTCTGTCTCGCCGCGGCATGCTAAAGTTACAAGCCTCACGTCGGCAGTGTTTCCTGCGCAATAACTCTGACTTTCGAAATAATCGAGAGTGGAATTTATCTTAGGCTGTTCTGGGCACGTGTTGCTTCCTGGCCAGCCTGAGTGTTCCACTCCAGCCACCACTTCACGAGCTTCCCATCGTGCACTTGATCCACGCCATCTTGATCATAAGACAGTTTTGATACAAAGCAGACAAGTCCCCCCCACCACCCCTCACCCCCCTAACAACCCTTCACAAATCGAGGAGGGCCGCTGGTCCTCCCTCTCTCGCCGCGACGCTCGTGGACGCCGGAAACACCGACCTCGCCACCTCTGTATGCCCGGCGAGGCTCGCTGCGAAGCCTCCGTACAAGCCGAGAGGAGCGAGAGGAGCGAAGCCGGCGGTGGTGGTCGTGAGGCGGTCCCCGCGACCTCCAACCACGACGCCCACACCCAGCCCCCTGAACCACCCCCTGGAGGCCCATGTCACCTACCACGCGGCCTCCCACCCCTCCTACTACCCGATGCAGGTGACCAAGCCTGTACGGGCGGTCCCCCATCACGGGATGGGGAAGAGGGCCGCCCAAAACGCCAACCATCACTGCCCCGAGCAAAACATCACGCCTGTCCACACCTCCTCCCTCAACTCGCAGATCACCTCGCCCAGCAGCACCATGAGCCGCAAGTCGGGCAAAAAGCCGCCGGAGGCCAAGTTTGTGTACGTGACGCCACCAGCACCGCAGCACTGCACACAGGTGAGACGCCGCGCGGGACGGTAGGCGGGGAGGGAGGCTAGGTATATGGGAGGGAGGAAGAGAACCCTAATGGCGAAGTGAGTAAGTGGGGAACGAGAGGGAAGCGATAAGAGCAATAAGTAACGAGGAATCGACAGAGCTGGTTTGAATAAGTCTGGAATGAAGGAATAGGTGGAGAGCAGCGAAACGGGGAGATGAATAGCCTAGTTTGCAAGAAGGATGAAGATAATGAAAGGCTGATTCTGCTGTGAAGGGAAAAATACTCACATTAAGCTGCATTCAGCACAGCACCGGTCTTTCTCGTGCGTAGCCAGCGGGAGGGCAGTTAGTTACACTTGGTCATGTTACTGAACGAACCACCTTGCCAGTGCCTGGCGGAGAAGCAGCTTACCTGTAATCAACGAAGGATGAGCCGCCACTAGACATCTGTTTCCGCGTTCCTCTCATCCCAACACATCTGTTCAAACTACAACTCAAGCGGCTCCCTCATGTCAGTCATGGAGGTTGAGGTGAAGACAATTGTATGTGTTTAGTTTCATGGATAACATTATTTACATCATCAAACTAGGCAGATAGCCGATATTCACACAGCATATACACAAGCATACTTTGAACTTGGAAGCACAATGCACATTGAAAATTCTTAGAAATACTTTAGCTGTACGACTCAAACTCTCGTCATTGGAGGAGTTGCATTACAAATTCATTCCCTTATATTGGTGGCAAGTAGCAACCTTATCGAAGTTTACTACATTACTTCTCTCTCTACCAACGTTAGTATTATACCTAGACACTCCCAGATATAATTATGAATCACTCGCGTCATTTTTCTCTTCACGTACGTACATTACTACTGCTTCTCTTTGCTTTCATCTCTTTAGGTCACTTAACCTCTTAACTTCAGCCTTTCCTTGTCAGTTAACCTCTTTACTTCAATCCTCTTTTATCAACTAACCTCTTTAAATTAGTACTCCTTTTCATTTTCTCTCGCCAGTCATCCTCTTAAATTCAACCTCTCTTTGTCAATTAACCTCTACATCAATCCTCTTTTATCAACTAACCTCTTTCTATTAGTACTCCTTTTCATTTTCTCTCGCCAGTCAACCTCTTAATTTCATTCTTTCCTTGTCAATTTACTTCAATCTTCTTTCATTAACTAACCTCTTTCTATTAGTACTCCTTTTCATTTTCTCTCGCCAGTCAACCTCTTTATTTACATCTTTTTCACTCACTTCCACTGCTACTCCTTTTTTACCTTCATAATCTCGGCAATCAATCTTTTTACTTTCATCTTCCCTCGTCAGTCAGCCAGTCAGTCAGTCAGTCCCACCACTCTCTCCTCCCCTGACCCTGTGACCACCTAGGTGACAAACGCCCACCCAACACACACACACACACACACACACACACACACACACACACACACACACACACTCGGAAGAGGAACAAAGTGCAGGATAAACAAACAAAGACTTGAGGTAGTTGAGATGGAGAAGGAAGAGGTTGGGTCTGATGCAGAAAGGAGGAGGAGGAGGAAAAGGAGGAGGAGGAGGAGGAGGAGGAGGAGGAGGAGGAGGAGGGGCTATGATGCAGATTCCAGCTGTGGCAACCTTAGGCTCCAAGGGAATGGATGCTGAGAGCGGAGGAAGAAGAAAATATAATAGTAGAGAGAGAGAGAGAGAGAGAGAGAGAGAGAGAGAGAGAGAGAGAGAGAGAGAGACAGAGAGAGAGAGAGAGAGAGAGAGAGAGAGAGATCTAATGGGAGTTTGGAAAGGATATAAGAAATAAATAGCAAACTTAGCGAAAGGGCAAGAGAAAAGAAAAGAACAGAAAAAGCTTACCAAGATATTTAACTTTCAAGGTCAAAGCAAAAGATTCCTTGGCGAGCCTTGAGGAAGACGCTGGCTGCCCCTCGTCTCCGCGCCGCTAGTTTATTTCCGTGGGGGAGGGGGAGAGGGGAAGGTAAGGGATTTTTGGGGTGATAGGAAGCGCGGCTGGTGGAAGCTGGGGAAGGCCTGAGTTATTGCAGGGGAGGCGGGGCAGGCGGGAGAGCGGGGCGGAGAAAGCACGGTTATGAGGGAGAGAGAATGTTAGGCGAGGAAGGAAGGCGGGCGAGGAGCGAGGCTGTGGATGCAGAGCGGCGCGGCGGCTCGGGGCTTTGTTGTAAAGTGAAGAAGGGATGCGGGAATGTGGGGCTCAGATCAGTTATGTCCATCGCACGTTGTGTTTCATATTGTACTGCATGACTGCTCCCCAGCTAGCCCATCCACCGTGTTTGGACTCATAGAGTGTGGGTTATTTTCTCTTTCCATTGTTATAATGTATAGTTTAAGTAATGGTTTCCTGTGTGTTCTGTGTTAACAGTGTGGTTTTTAATCCAGGACAGGTTTACATGTTAACTGTATGTGTCTGTATTGCAGGTGCTGGCGACGATGGTGGTGTCACTGGGGCCACTGTGTGCCGGGCTGGGTAAGGGATACTCCTCCCCAGCGCTGGCCTCCATGGCAATGCTGTCCGCCCAGGGGCATCACTTCTCCATCAGCGAGGACCAAGGCTCCTGGATCGCCTCGCTCTCACTCTTGGGCGCCTTCTTCGGGGCGGTGCCCGGCGGAATGGCCATCAGGTTCGGAAGGAAACGGGTGTTGTGTGCGATATCCATCCCCTTCGCTCTGTCTTGGCTGATGACAGTAGTGGCGTGGAACGTCAACATGCTGTACGTGGCAGCCCTGACCGGTGGCGTGTGTTCAGCTGTCATCGCCGTCGTCACGCCTGTCTACATCAGCGAGATCGCTCACCCGGAGATCCGGGGCTGCTTGTGTGCCTTATCCAAGCTGAGCGGCAACATCGGCATGCTGCTCTCGTACCTGCTGGGCGCCTTCCTCGACTGGCGGGAGCTGGCCACGGTCACGGCGATAGCGCCCATCTGCCTCTTCATCGCCGCTCTTTTCATCCCAGAGACGCCCAGCTTCCTCCTGTACCGAGGCCGAGATACCGAGGCAGCGGACGCCCTGCGCTGGCTCCGTGGGTCGGAGGCAGACGTGGCGCGCGAGCTGACCACCATGAAGGCCAACATTGCCACGCTGCGCAGGGAAACAGAGTCCTGCCCGGAACGCCTGGCACCCCGCGAGCTCCTCCGTCCGCTGTTTATCACCTGCGGCCTCATGGTCTTCCAGAAGTTCAGCGGCGCCAATGCATTTAACTTTTATGCAGTGCCCATCCTTGACAAGACCTTCGTGGGTCTGAACCCTTACCGTGCAGCTGTTGTGGTGGCCTTCGTGCAGATCTGTGCCGGCATGGCGTCGTCAGCTCTGATCGACACGGTTGGGCGGCGGCCTCTGCTCGTGTTCAGCAACATGCTCATGTCAGCGGCACTGGCAGCATTTGGGGGTTATACCTACCTGAAAGGTCTAGACCAGGATGAGAACCTGTTCGTGCGGCAGCAGTGGCGAGACTCGGACTGGGTACCGCTCTTCTGTATCCTCATCATTGAGATTGCCTTCGCGCTAGGAGTGTCTCCCATCAGCTGGCTGTACATTGGAGAGCTCTTTCCGCTGAAACACAGAGGCGTCGGATCCATCGCTGCCTCGGTCAGCTACGCGTGTTCCTTCGTCAGCGTAAAGACCTTCGTGGACCTGGAGTTCCTGCTGGGACTCTACGGAGCGTTTTGGTTGTACTCTTCTGTCGCAGCCATCGCTCTTGTGTTCACGCTCTTGTTGTGCCGGAAACGAAAGGAAAAAGTTTGCAAGAGATGCAGGTCATGGACACACAAAAGCAAACTCTCATATAGCAGCCCGCCCGCCCACTAACGCCGCTGCGACCGCCCACCGTCCACTGGGAGATGCGTCCTGGACAGCGGCCCTACAGGGAAATCCTCCTGTGAGTTCCGCTGTGAGGAGCCCCGAGCCTCGTGTCCGCGGCACCGCCCACGTCTTCCTGCTCCTGGTGGTCCGCCACCCACCTGCGGTGCCGCAGCGCGCGAGTCTCCAAGGCCGCAGCCACGCTAGAGGGCGGCCTCACGCACCTTGTGATATACCCATGCCCGCTCCCATCAACACCTAAAACTCGCCCTCGTCCCCTTTCCCTGGCGGGCGCCGACCCCCTGCCTGCTGTCTGCTCAGGCAGGACGCGGGTCATCAACTCAAGACATCTAAGTCATAGGTTCAAATTGACTCTGTTCGCGCTCTGTAATTTCTACTTTTTTCCTCTGGAGTAAAAGATTGTTTTTGCTGACTTGACTCTTCTGTGATGCACAGCAGCTCCGGCTCTCTGTCACGCTGCGTGGACGCGCGAAGGCCGGGGTTGTGTGGAGGAAGTTAAGTATGTGAGTGATAAAGGGCCTTATCTACATGTATAAACGGTTGCTAGGTAGTTCCGTGATCAGGGTTACGCAAAATGATCTTTTTCACTCATCACCTCCACCTTCTGTTGAGGACACGCTCGCTCCAGGGCCCAGCGCGTCCTGCAGCCCTCTTGTGTACACCCTGTTTGAGCTTTTCTCGCGTCGAGCGTAGACGAAGCGATTACTTCTACGTTAGGACTTTCATTACTATTCTACCTGTAATTTAATCCATCTAAACTATAAGGTTAGATCAGGTAATAATCGATTGATAAAAATAAGTTAGCTTCAGACAGACACTAATTCCTCTCTAATCTAGTTCAGCGATAGTTCCAGACAGTAAGGAAAATACTCTCTCGTCTCCAGCTTATAAGTTAGGCACTGAACACCGACTCACGGTCTCGTCTGTAGTGCAGGTAGTGAGAGCGGATTGGAATATCACTTATCAGGAGGAAGTTCTGACCAGCGCATAGCCCCTTCCCGCCCGGCGCCGGCCACGCCTCCTCCAGGGCTGAGTGGCCGCACGCCCTGCCACCACGCTCACCACCTTCACTCAAAAGGGATCAAAGTCTTTCCACAAGAACGATCGCTTCACCCGCTATCCAGGGGCCACCACGTCCTTCACGGGGTCTGGGATCTCTGCTGTAAGTTTAAGGGACTTTTTTTTCTCTCGAGGGAGAGGGGTTATTTCGTATTCTCTTTGAGCAACCAAGTGGCTTAATGTGATCCCGCGCCGCTGAGCTGAGCAGCGGGCACCAGGAAAACACTGTACCCACGTATCTTCCAGGACGCGTGATAATTATGTATCTGATAGGACTCAGGATAATGGTGTGTCTGCCAAGGATTCCAGATCACTCTGTCTTCCATAAAACGAGAATAAAAAGGTTACAAAAATTTGGAATCCTGAGCTTTTGAGGATTTGAAATATCATTGCTTATTTGTCTGGAATCTGCGCGCCTGATCTCTCTCTCTCTAAAAGGTTTGGAAATTGTATACAATTTTGGAAGCTTTCAATGTCGTCACCGTGCCGAGGGACAGCGCGAGTCTTGTGCGAGGATGAGGCTCCCTTGGCTCCCATCAGTCCCTCTGTCCCTGAGTCTCTACTCTTTTGACACCTTATTCTTCGTCACTTCCATTTGTCCTTTCATCACTTTGAGTTCCTAAATCCGTCACTCCTTTTGTATGTTAATCTTTATGCTCCTCAATTCTCAGCCTCACAACTCGTCCAGTCTCTTGCTCTTCATTCCCCGGACCTTTCTATCTTCCAGTCCCTCGGCTCTCTTCACCTTAGCTTCCCCGCCCCTCGCAACGTTCATAACACCCCAGCCCCTGTGTCCCTCCCTCCATTCCTGAGCCGTATCCCGAGAGCCCTTGTGTCGCCGCCTCACGTGTGCTGGGCCGCGGTGGCAGCCCGAATAGCCACTTGGCTCTGTTTTGTTTCTTCTCTATCTCCCCTTACGAACGCGCCTTAGGTGTTTGGTGGTTTAGTTTCAAGGCGACGGAGGGTCACCATCAACACGTGCGGCGCTCATCTCGAGGCCCACGTGTCGCTGCTGTTGCGTACACCGCGTCGCTGGCAGGGTATTAATGTTTACTTTTAATTTTTTTCATGTTTGTTGGATCAAATCCCTCGTGTCGTAGAGTTAGAAGGAAAAGGTCACATAGACACGTGCATGCTTGCAAGCACGCACACATACACCTACATGAACGGTCACAAGTTTATGCATACACACACACACACACACACACACACACACACACACACACACACACACACACACACACACACACACACACACAGTTCAATCGCACTTTGGTGCCCAAACCCCTGCGCCGTGTTCCTCGTCCTCCCTCTCCCTACATCTCCCCATCGCCCCCCATGCCCCTCCCTCAGCGTGGCCTCAGCTGCGGCCGCACGACAACATGACCGTGTATGTTAGCAATATTAGTCTACGTGCACACCAGGGGCGCCTCTCAGCAGCAGTAACGTGTAGCTTTGCAGTGTCGGGGTCGGGACGGCAGGGAGCATAGCAGGGACCCCTCATATACGCTTTCCTTCACTCCTCCCGTAGCAGGGGTAGGTTAGGGCACAGCCTCTCCTCGCAGGCTCTCAAGGTGCTCAGGATACACGTGTAGATTGTCTGTCATGAACTCCTCTTCACTTATAGCGTAGCAGCGGTGGAATTGAAAGGCGGCGAATACAGCATAGAGTACAATGATCATTTTCGGCTTACCGTCAGTAGGTCTTTGTAGGCACTGAGGACTCTGCAGCCATTCTCCGCGTCGTGAGCCCCTGGTGGTGCTTCTTTCTTTTATTAATTTTCCATTTCATGTAATTAAAGAAAGACATTTTGAATGTAAACTTTACTACCGTGTGAAGTGAGGTGATTCTTCCTGAAAAATGTGCGTTCCATCATGACTCAAACCTTTCCCTGCCCCTCGTCCCGCCCCGCCCCTCCCCATCCCGCGTGACGTGTATGTGTGTGTGAGTGTGTGTGGGGAGGGGCCGCTGCGGACTGCTTGACACGAGCGGCAAAGTAACAAGTCTTTGCCGTCTTAAGTGATGTCATATTGTTAGGGCTTTTATACGCACTGGATTATTTTGTATGAAACCTATACACAAACGCTCACTCGCACGCACGCACGCACGCACACACACACACACACACACACACACACACACACACACACACACACACACACACACACACACACACACACACACACACACACACGTGCCACTCCCCCCCTCCCCCGCCCCAACCAACCCTTGAGCTCATAAGGCTGCCCGTCTGAGTCTGAGTCCGCCATGCTGCTTAAGCCTCCAGAGGGGGTGGCGGGAGGGGGGAGGGGAGGAGAGAGGGAGTGTGTGCGTCTAGGAACACGTTTGCTTTGCTCCTACAGGGTAAGGGAGCCGAGGGAGCCCCTGCCGCCACCCTCAGGGGAGAGAAGACCTTTTATCTGCTGCCGCTGACCACCGCTTCCTGTCCGCGCTGATCTGTGTGATCCCGTGTCTTGTGGCCTCCTCCTGGAGAAGGGGCGGTGTGTGTGTGTGTGTGTGTGTGTGTGTGTGTGTGTGTGTGTGTTATTTTGCCCGTTACATATCTGAGTGCGTGCAAGCAATTGCGGTAAGCCCACACCCATCACTTGTACGCCTAAGAGCCTGTCACCAAGCAGCAACACGTCTTCACCAGCTTGTAATGTCATCCGTTGTCACTCACTCCTCCCGGGGCGGCGGCGACGGAGGAGCATAAACACACTGGGACTCGAAACTGGCAGTGAAAAAATACATGAGAATAGGAAGGAGAATGGAAGGAAGGAAGGAAGGAATGTAGCAGGAGGAGGAGGAGGAGCAAGGAGGTGGAGGAATAGCGGGGGATGGAACGTACTGCGACACTCAGTAGGGGAGCCGCTTCAGACGCCGCCACCGTGCTGCCCTTAGTCAATAACACAAGGACGTGTGGAGTCCGTGTTCCCCCATCGCGTCGCCGCCGCCGCTGCCGCCGCCAGGATTCCGTTGTGTCGCTGTGCTGGTGTGGTGCTACTCGCGCCGCCACACAGCTGCCGTATGTTGACTTTGTTCAGTTTTTTGGTTTATATTCACTTAGATTACAACCATTTTTATTCTGTTTGGGTTGACGGTGAGGTTTTCTTTTCCAGTTTAGCTGTAAATGTGAGGAACATAACAGAGAGGAATGCCTGAGACTTACTTAAGTTTGGTGAACCATCTTCTGGTTCGATTAGACGAATTTTGTCTTGAAGTAAGAGTACGGAGTAAAAATATAAATAAAGAATTGTTGTTTCATTCATACCACGGGGGAGTGTGGAGGCTGTGAGGGAGTGGTGGCAAGAAAAGCAGCATCAGGAGCAGCATTAGCCCATGTTTTCCATGCTGTTTCTTTGGCAAGAGATTAATCTTGTATTTAATAGAATGTGTGTGTGGGCAAGGAAAAGAAGAGGTGCAAAAATATTCCTATCAGTAGTGAGGAAGAGGAGGAGGAGAAGGAGAAAGAAGAGGAAGAGGAGAAAGAGGAGGAGGAAGAGGTAAGCAAACATATTGAAGAGGGAGAGAGTAAGATGACAAGGAAATAATTTTCGTGGGATTAGTGTTGACAGATCAGAGAGAGAGAGAGAGAGAGAGAGAGAGAGAGAGAGAGAGAGAGAGAGAGAGAGAGAGAGAGAGAGAGAGACTACCGGCTTACTAAGAAGTGATTTATATTGATGAATTCCCTCGAGTACTTAATTATCCCTCCTCCTAGAACGCCTTAAAAAAAATCTCGCTAGCCAGGGAAGAAGAGTCACCTTACAAAAGCGAAATTTCACCAGTGACGTAAGAGCAGAGACAGAAAGAGATCGAGTACCCCACCCACGCACGAGTCGGCTGAGGAAGTAGAGCAAGGCGTTATATAAAGTTAGTGTTGGCGCGGTATTTGAATCCATTAATCTTTTGTTGTTTTTTCTTCTTTTCTTTTTTGTAGGAGTGAAGTAAGTCGGTCAAGGTACAATACAGTGAATAGAGGGAAGAATGTGTGTTGAATTGTTGCTCCTCATCTCACTCTACTGGAAAAATATATATACTTGAAATAGTAAATAAAAGTTAACAGATGAAATAATATAGAAATAATGACAGAAATGGATAAGAAAATAGAAACAAATTAGCATAGGGATACACAAAGAAAAGGAAAATTAAACAAATATTGTACATATAAAAGTCGTCAGAAGAAGGTTTTTTGAAAATAGGCGGCGATTTAGTGATGTCAACGTTATGGTTTCCTCAAGTTTGGCAGTTTAGTGTGAAATTTCCAAACTTATCTCTGACACTCAAAAAAATGTCTAACAGAATAATCTAGTATTTGAAGTTCGATTTTTTTTGCGCAACAAGATAAAGCTGGATTGCTTAGATGAATTGTTAACCCTAAAAAAAAAAAGATAGTTTGGAGATGAGATGATAGAAGTCTTTAGCTACTGACAAATAGTGAGTTTCAGGAATTCAAGAAATGGAAATGATTCCATTAGGCGCAGCAACAGCTAAGGTCATATGGCACCACTAGGGTTAACGGGAGAGCGCTACATCTCCCACTGGGCAACTAGGTTTGGCAATGATTCGAACCCGGACCGATGGCACCGGAAAGGAATTCAAGAGCTGCTTCATGTACACCGTAAATATAAATGGCTTTTTTGTAGTCTTATCTTCCTGTGATCTTCAATAAAAATGTCCTATCATCATTATCCGTCATGGGGTTGAGGCACAATTACCTCTGTACAGTTTTACCTTCCTTTGTTCTTGAGTGAAGTGTGAAGCAGTTGTTCATCGTCAAAGGATGAAAACTTTTTGCCGTGAATAAAGCAAACTCCAGAGCCGTACTTACACCGGAAATTCCCAAGAGACTAAGATAAAGACACAACCTTGAACTTGAAGATGACAGGAGGCAAAGGTCGTGGATTCCACCACCACCACCACCACCACCACTGCTGCTGCCCCGGGAGACTGAAATACAAACACATGACCTTGAAATACACACAGCAACACAACCCGCGGGGGAGCCTGCCGCTATTTTTACCACACCGATCCCAGAGTTTGCTTCCGAGTGCTGTAAAGGGCGACAACATTACATTACCTTACATACTAATACCACAAGCTATCAAAACACTGAGATACAGATAAAATACAGCAAACAAAGGCAATTATAAATAGAAACACAGATGAATTTAACAGTACAAGTCAGGTAAAGGGGAATCCGTTGCGCCTGTGTTTAAAGTTACCTGTGTGAAAGGAGAGGAGTGGAAGCAGAGAGGCAGCAGGCAGGCAGGCAGGCAGGCGGACAGGCAGATACCAGAGCAATCAAGCCACCAGGTGTTACGGAAGTGAGCGCTGCACCTCTGAAGGGACGCCAGGAGAGGGAAACACGTAGCTGGTGATGAGTGCGTGTGTGGATAGGGAGAGGGAGCGGGCACTTACCTGGCGGCAGTAGGATGTGGAGGGGAAAATTTGGAATCGAGTTGTTTTACGGATGACTCGCGCCCCGCTCTCGTCTGGCGGGCGTCGATCGAAGCCTCTTGGACCCGCGCCAGACCAGACTGAAGCCCGCCCGTGTGTGTGTGTGTGTGTGTGTGTGTGTGTGTGTGTGTGTGTGTGGATGCTGAATAAAGTTGATGTTCATGATAGTAGCAGAATGATACTAATGGTGATAACGACATTGATGAATGATTCTAATAATGATTACTCCTAACGAGAATGATGACGCGAGTGATGATGACGACGATGTGTGAGGAGAGGAGAGGTGAATGATACTAATAGATGAGAATTGTGAAACTGATGATGATAGAATGATAATAATCTTTGATGATGATGGCTAAGTATTATAGTGATTAGAATGACTAATGATAAAAAACGATAGTAATAGTAATGATAGTAAACCAATTGCGGATGCTCTGTCTAATTATTTTTTGCCTAACAAGATAAAGCTGGATTACTTAAATGAATTGTTAAGTCTGAAGATAGTTTCGAGGTGAGATTACTGAAGTCTATAGCTAATGACAAATAGTGGGACTAGCACCTCAATGGACCTTTTTTGTTATATTGCCCTTATAACAGGAAAAAAAAATCGCTCATAGGGACGATCGAAAAGTTATAGGCCTCCAAGAGTGAGCTATCTTATGGGTGCTTAGAAAATTTATAAGCCCTCGGAACATCGCCTCTCATCTGGTGTTTAGTGCCTCTTCGGGGTGACGGGGCGGTGACCTTGGCCGGAAGACCATGATAGCGCAGGCCAGTGAGGTTTTTACGTCCCGCCAAACTGCGCCAGATAGAAAAAAAGAAAAAAATGTCAAGAATGAATAAAGGAGTGATGGTGGTGGAGGATTTTACGCTGGTAGATTTTTTGTGAGTCTGCTGATGTCTCTGTGTACTGAAGTATTTAAGCTTTCAATTGTGCTGTTTGCTAAGGCCACAGAGAAGATTAGGAGAGTTGTCGTGGTTGTTTTTGCCATTCAAGATGCAAAGGCTTGTCGGATTATCAATAGATCAAGTAACTTTCAGTAAGACTTGTTTACTGTAGGTCAGGTAAGACATCGGAAAGTTTGACATGAAAATTTAAACTGTGCCCGACTGTTCCCGTGTCAGTACAGACGATTGACACACTAACTTGTAATGAGTGCAGTGACATTAAGTGTGGTTAAAAAACAAACGTACCAGACTTGGGCTGAGTGTACCGACAGACAGTATGTGATGGAGTACAAGGTGGGCATTATGTGATTTGAGTACAAGGTGGTGGCATATTGAATAGATTATATATGTAGAGAAGATTAGTTTTTACAGTCAAAAGAACATATTGAATGGGTCTGAAGATGGGTTTAGTAAGTTTTAAGCACTTTTTCGTAGAGCGACAATGGGTGTTGTGAAGCGTCTAATTTGCAGGCTTTGAGAAGTGCTGGCCGCTTTGAACTCTCCCAGTGTTGTAACTTGAAGAGCTTCTGAGTGGGAGGAGGTTGGAGTATTGTGGAAACCTAAGATGAATAAGGAAAGGAAAAAGTAGCAAGGTTTAAATTCTGATGAAACTTAAACTTCCTTTGTTCTTGAGTCACCCATAGAAAAAAAAAGGAAAGAAAACGTAGAACTGACAAGTATGTTTGCATTTTTCTAGTTTTCATCTTTCAAATGGATAAAGAAAAGGAAAACTATAGAACTTACTTTGCTCTTTTGTCTTCCATGGTAAACTGTTGAGAGAGAGAAGGATGGTCTGTATTAATTCTGTTCTTTTTTTGCTATAAGGAAAATACTAAAACTCACACTTTCTCCACAGCCTCATTATAAGAAAAGATCAAAAGTAGACAGGAAGTAGAAAGAACAGCAAGGCCTCATTCTTACCCTTATAATTCTCCTTTTTTTTTTATAGAAGTTATAATAGAAAAACCAGCAAACAAACTTCCATCGCCCTTAAGTATTCTATGGGAAAAGATCACGTGAAGAGTACTGGTATGCTTCATTCTTCCCCTCAGAGTGCATCATCCTTCATTCCATCAGCCTCGTCAGCTTCTGAGAGACTAAACGTTGACTTACACCCGCCGCCACAGCTGAGACGTCCCTTAGTCCCGCCAGGCAACCCTTATTTCACGGGTGACTTTTCTTGCGCACTCTACTGTACTGACCCTTGACAAAGTGGTGGGGTCACGATCCACTCTCTCTCTCTCTCTCTCTCTCTCTCTCTCTCTCTCTCTCTCTCTCTCTCTCTCTCTCTCTCTCTCTCTCTCTCTCTCTCTCTCTCTCTCTCTCTCTCTCTCTCTCTCTCTCTCTCTCTCTCTCTTGCAGGGTGTTGTTTTTGTGTGTGTTAGACTTGGGGGGATTGTGTGTGTTCGTGCGTTTCTATTCGTCTACGAGTTTTGTGCGGCGGTGCATGTTGCGTGTACGTCCGTAGAATAAATGTGTGTGTGTGTGTGTGTGTGTGTATGTGTGTGTGTGTGTGTGTGTGTGTGTGTGTGTGTGTGTGTGTGTGTGTGTGTGTGCGTGTGTGTGTGTGTGTCCAGGCAGTAAGTCACACACACACACACACACACAAACACTGACCACTGTTGCCATCCGAGTTAGGTGACCACAATCTTGGAACGGGTTGAAATGAGGGAGTATGGGAGGAGGAGGAAGAAGAAGAGGTGGAGGAGGTGGAGGTGGTGGTGGTGGTGATGGTGGTGGTGTTCTTGGCACGTGCTCCGAAATTTGGTGGATTGTGGCCAAGGCTCTCCAACACATCTTCCCTCCCCGCACCACTTCCATCCATTCATTTCCCTTGCTCTCCCCCTTCCTTCCTGCCTGCCTTCCTTCCTTCCCCAGCCCTCCCCGCTTACTAGCCCGCATTACGCCATCACCCACCCACCCCCACCCACACACACACACACACACACACACACGCCCTTGAGCCAGTGTCACGCCCACGCGGATTTAAGAGAGGTTGGTGACCAGGCTGTGTTGCTGACCTTGTACGAGACTTGGCAAGGTGGTGGAGTGTGTGTGTGTGTGTGTGAGAGAGAGAGAGAGAGAGAGAGAGAGAGAGAGAGAGAGAGAGAGAGAGAGAGAGAGAGAGAGAGCGAGCGC
>CM035203.1:8901061-8913650 GCA_020233015.1 Callinectes sapidus | reverse complement strand
AAAAAGTAATAGAGTATCAGATTTTATACTGCTCTGCCTAATATTCTTCCTCTTCTTCCTCCTTCTCTTCCTCCTCCTCCTCCTCCTCCTCCTCCAGGGCAGTTAAGAGTAATCGCTTCTCGAAAGACGACCCACCAACAGCGGGAGGAAAAAATCAACTTCAGCAAGGTATTCGAGGCAAAACAGCCAGAGTCAGGTGCTTAATGACACGTGCTTAATAGTGAATGCATCCCCGAGACGCCCTTCTTGCCCCGAGTCCACCCTGTCTTGTCGACGCGGCGGTGGAATATTAAACAGTCCAGAGGGAGAAGGAGAGGGAGAGAGGGAGGGAGAGGTGTTGGGGGTGTAGGAGGTAGGAGGTTGTTTCTATCTACTGGGAGCGGCCTTACTGTGTGTGTTGGGGGAGGAGGTGGAGGAGGAGGAGTGTGGATGCGAGAGAAAGGTTTGTGGTGGAGGAGGGAGTGTGGGTGTGGGTGGAGGGAGAGGGGAAGATGAAAGGGAGAGTGAGTGTGCAGAGATGAGACACAATGCTTTCTTATCTCTTCAAATTCTCGAAGGTATTTTATTCATGAGGAGGAAAGAATGGAGGAATTAAAGAAGAAATTGATGAATAAAGAGTAACTGATGAAAAATGCAGCGTAGTGACTGACTGATTGCAACACACGATCATTTATTCAAGTGTTCGCCATCTGAGAAGAACAAAGCAAAACATTGACTAACTAACAAGACAATGATAACATATAAAGTAACTCATATAAACAAAAGTGATGCAGATAAATAAAGTAGATAAAAGTAAGAATAAAAATAAGTAATGGAAAATGCAGCAGACTAATTAACATGATATCTTTTTTTTGTAATAAGGAAAAGCTGGCCTAGGGAAACCAAAAAAACATATTAAAAAGCCCACTACTTTGCCAGTCCCCTTAAAGGTCCAATGAATCACCAACACATCCCCATTCACAACTAACCAACATCCCTCAAAAAAAAAAAAAAGACAAAATCTCAAAAAACAGGAATACGAAGAGCCAAAAAAAAAAAAAAAAGGAGAAGAAAAAGAAAGAATAAAAAGAAGAAAAACACAGTAAACTTGTTGCATCGTAAAGTGCGCAGGCTCTCCGAACGAAAGATAGCGCACCTGTATATACATCACCTAAATTATATGCATGGAAAATATACAAAGGGTGAGCGGGCAATTGATAACATGGCATCAAACAACACCAGGAAAAAAATAATTATAAGTGAAGCTAGGAAGAAAATATTTACATAAAGACCTTCTGATGAGAGAGAGAGAGAGAGAGAGAGAGAGAGAGAGAGAGAGAGAGAGAGAGAGAGAGAGAGAGAGAGAGAGAGAGAGAGAGAGAGAGAGAGCGTGTGATGGAGAATCTTTCAAAATTTTGATATGGGATTTGAAATGGTTTCCTTTAAATAGTATCATATGTCCTGGTAGTGCGTGCATGTGTGTGTGTGTGTGTGTGTGTGTGTGTGTGTGTGTGTGTGTGTGTGTGTGTGTGTGTGTGTGTGCGTGCGCGTGTGTGTGTGCAAAAACTAACAACGCAACAACATATTCCTTTCCGGCCAATTGCAGTGGGCGGTAGAAATATGCTGCAATGAAACACAATTAAAATACCGACAGCTGGCAAATTGTTTGTTGTTTCTGCTGAGCTCTTTTTCTTTCCGTTTTTTTTATTATTTTTTTTTATCAAGCATCATTTGGTTACTTTTTTTTTCTACCCTAGTTTTGACGGTAGGGTAAGTAAGTGGGGTGGTGGGTTAGCTAGCTCCTGCCTTCCTCTCCTTAACTTGTTGTGGCGTAACCTATAGCCTCCCTCATTGCTGGTGTTTGTGTAAATTTAGAGCACAGTTTCAGAACGCATCGTTGATTTATTGTATACTTCAAACATTTTTAGCTTGAGCGAGTAACGATCGTCACTTCTCCTTAAGTTTGATAAGATGGTATGGTGTAAACTGAGACCATAGCGTTGTGGTAATGTTTGGTAAATTCTGTAACTCCCTGTCTGCCTCTGTATTTTCAGCTTCCTATGACTTGACTATTTAAGAAGGAGGTTTCAAGACATTTGTCCCTGACTCTTGGCTAACTCTTATTCTTTCGCGGGACTGGTAATAATAGTGTTTTTTTTTGTTCTCACTGTTTTTGTTGCCCTTGGTTGGCTTCCCCCTCTTTACATTAAAAAGGAGACAGCAATTTGAACTTTTAATTACCCGTAGGTTTAGTTTTACAATATTGCATTTTTCAGGGCCACTCAAATTAGGTAAAAAGAGTCACTGTCGCTAATTAGCATTGAAAGACACGTGAATATTATAATGAAACCAACACATGAAAGTTATACACACCTAAAGGATATTTCCGACTGAACTAAACAGCCATTGCTTCGTTAAAAGTACTCATTTGTCCTTTTCGTCTCTTAGTTAAGCTTTTCCTCTCTTGATTTAAACCTACGTTGAGTTTGAATGCACGGCGTTGTGTGTCGCAGAGGCAAAGGGGATTCGGGACACGTGCTTCGTAATTGGTCCAAAGTCGTATGTTCTCAATCCACTTTGCGCCCACAGGAAACGTGCCGGGGACAAACACTAAGGAATGCCGCCCATTTTCTTCACTTATAACTTTCTTTTCTATCCTCCTCCTCCTCCTCCTCCTCCTCCTCCTCGCCTAATTTCCTTCTTACAAGACCTTCACACTTTCTACATTCTCGTTGTTTTTCGTTAACAAGTCCTTACCATTTTCCTTTCTTCCATTGCCTCTTAATTCTCGTCTTCCTCTTCCTCCTTCGCCACCTCATCCTTCTCTGCCTCCCCCTCCCTCCCTCGTGTCTCCTTCTCCACCTCCTAATCATCTTTTTTTTTTCTTCTTCTTCCTACTCCTCCTCTTTCTCCTTCTTTCCTTCCTTCTCCACGACCATTCTGCATCTTCCTTGTTCTCTTTGTCGCCTCACTCCATTTTCTCGCCTTCCTGCACCTTTTCCCTCACCTCCACTTTCTTCTCGTTTGATCTCTCTCTCTGTGAACGCTTTGCCCTCATTCTTAAAGACGTTATAGCCTTCGTCGTTATCGTTATCGTTGTTGTCGTCTTTGAATTTGTGTTTTAGTTCTTCCTTGTCTCTATTTTTGTATGTTTTTTTTATATATATATTTATAAATTTTCGTCCGCCTCTAATTCATTGTGGTATTTTTGATTGTGTTTCTTTGTCATATGTCGTATTATTTTTTCAGTTTTTCTCCTCGTCTTTGTCGTCTTATCTTATTATCTTTTCTTCCTTAACAGTCTTCGTGCTTTTCTTTCTCCATTTTTTTTCATTTGTTATTGTCGTTTTCTTTTGCTTTCATTTTTTTATATATATGTTTTTAAAATCTTCTCTTGACTTCAATGGTTTCTGTTTTTACCTCACTCATCCTTTGCCTTCTCTTTTATAGTTATTTTTTTCCTGTGAATTTTCTCACCCCCCCTTTTTTTTTTTTAAATTCTCTCCCTTACCTCTCTTTGCACTTCATTTTTTTTATTCTCTTTTTCTTGACGTTTATTCACTCCCATCCACCTTTCCATGTTCTTATTCTCCTCACATCTCCAGCCACCACCTCACCTCACGTCTAGTCATGTCTTTCCTCACTTTCCTCATCTCGAACTCACCACCTCCTCTCACCTCACCTCACCCCACGTCTATTCATGTCTTTCCTCACTTTCCTCATCTCAAACTCACCTCCTCCTCTCACCAACCTCACATCACGTCTATTCATGTCTTTCCTCACTTTCCTCATCTCAAACTCACCTCCTTCTCTCACTTCACCTCACATCACGTCTATTTATGTCTTTCCTCACTTTCCTCATCTCAAACTCACCTCCTCCTCTCACCACCCTTCACGTCAACATTTCACCTCCCTTCCTTCACCTTTGCCGCCGCTGCTCACCTCACCTCACCTCACTTCTCGTCATCGTCGTCATCATCGTCACCCGCTCGTTAGTGATTCAGTGTCAAAGTTAGGAAGGGAAACACTCTGCACCACTTCCTCCGTCTCTCTCCTCTTGGTTTTGGGGAGTTTCCAGCTGATAATTCATAGTTGTGGGGGGAACGGGGGGCAGGGGGGGGTAGGGTTCGGACTGGCCACTCCTCCTCCTCCTCTTCCTCCTCCTCCTCCTCCTCTTGTTGTTGTTGTTGTTGTTGTTGTTGTTGTTGTTGTTGTTGTTGTTGTTGTTGTTGTTGTTGTTTTGTTGTTATTTCTTCTTCTTCTTCTTCTTCTTCTTCTTCTTCTTCTTCTTCTTCTTCTTCTTCTTCTTCTTCTTCTTCTTCTTCTTCTTCTTTTTCTCTTCTTCTTCTTCTTTCTTATTGTCTTCTTCTTCTTCTTCTTCTTCTTCTTCTTCTTCTTCTTCTTCTTCTTCTTCTTCTTCTTATCTCTTTCTCTATTTTTACGCTTTTTCTCCTTGTTTCTCATGGTAGTTTTCCTCTGTATCCTCATCTTTATCATCTTCATTATCATCATTATTACTATTTTCCTGTTATCATCATCACAAGTATTTGTTGCTGTTTGTTGTTGTTGTTGTTGTTGTTGTTGTTGTTGTTGTTGTTGTTGTTGTTGCTGCTGCTGTTGCTGTTACACTCCTCCTCCTCCTCCTCCTCCTGTTCCTCCTCCTGCGTGTCGTCACCTGCCCCCTCTTCCCTCTCCCTAATTGATATTCCCCTGACCCACTACCATGATTAACGGGTCAGCTTTATTATTCATAGGTCTTGATTGGTGTGCATCGATGGAGTCGCCGTGTTTGGGAATATCAACAAAAAAACGAGACGTACATAATCAAGTCTTTCTATTCAACTACACAACCATTTCGCTGCCCCCTCCCCCCCCCACCTTCTTCAGCGGAAGCACCCAGGTCATTGCAACCAGCTAGACAAAGAGTGTGACACTGTAGCACACACACACACACACACACACACACACACACACACACACACACACAGGCGGAAAAAGCGGTTCTCTTTACCATTTCTTCGTTCGTACTCTATATTCAGCCTTTTCTTATTTACTTCCTCATAATATGTATAAATATATTTTTTCGTTCTCATTCTCCCTTCATTCTTTCTCTTTTTTCTTCTTCCCGTCCCCTTTCCTTCCTGTTCTGTCTTCCAGGTGGACAGGTAGGGTGCAGTGAGGCATTATCGCGCCGCTCACCTGTCTGTGTACTAGAGAGTGGCTGTTTAGGAGGAAGCACCACGGAAGGTTTGGGAGAAAAGGGGCCAGGGAACGGAAGACAGAGATTGTACTGGAAAAAGTGGATGACTTGTCGGTGATAATCGCGCGGCGGCTGTTGTACTGTTACTGGCCTGGCGTCTTATTGCCTAAGGCGTCCACGATCCTTCACGTGGTCCAGAAACACTTCCTCGGTGTCCATTATAGTTCTCCTCCTGACGTGGAGCACAACTACTGCGGTGCCTCACTGTGTCCTACAATTGAGAGTGTAACTTGTCTTCCTTGGCGGTGGCGAGTGCATGGCAGGGAGCTCTTCGGTCAGTCCTGGGCACAACAAGATTTCCATGGAGTAGCAGGCGCCCATGTGGCCTCGCTTCAAGTGCTAAGTGTTCCTTAGGGTGCTGTTCCCGCTACTGTGCATACACAAAGAAAGTGTTTGTGTTGCACCAGTGAATCCGTCAGCAGCGAGTTGTGGCTCAGGTCAGTGCTTTTCTCTTGACTTCGTGCGGGTCAGCAGGTTCCGTCTTGTGAGTCATGTGCTTTTGTTGTGTCCAGAAGACTTATGAAGGTTGCATCACCGCGCCGAGCTGCTCACCATGTAGTCTCCCGCCTGTTGACGGATGCACCGGTGACTCAGTACCTTTATGTGCTGCCAGGCCTCGTTACGGCCCACTTGTACCCTTCACTTTGTTATTTAGGGACCTGAGCCTCGCCTTGTGATTCCCCGTCACCAGCGTGTGACTGGTATCGGTACGCCATGACGAGTGCAGGAGACAGCTTTAAAAGGTCACACACCCTGCGCCCTCCGTCACTCCCCATGCCCTGCCTTCTTTTGGTGCATTTACAGCCAACAATTTACGACTTAAATGACCAGACTTTTATAAGCATTCTATTTGAATTATGCCAGTTGGTTTACATGCTTCGAGGAGCTTGTGGTCCTTGCGCTCATTACTGGTGATGTGTGTCTCTCCTCTGTTCTCTGGTGTTACCTGCAACAGTGGCAGGTGGCTGCACCTCTCGGGGAAAGTAGACGTGGAGGAAAATTGCTCAACACCAGTCTGTCTGCAGCCTGAAGATGTCCCTTGACCCTGCTTGACCCGTGCCTGGCACCGGGCTGACACACACGCCGAGGCGATAGCAATCTGGGATGACATCCACGTTCATTGTTTTTGCCTTTGTCTTTACCTTCATGCTTAATCTTTTATGTTTATTCTTATCTTGAGTAAACACACACACACACACACACACACACACACACACACACACACACACACACACACAAGCGACTGACCTCTAAATCCACAACACCCAATCTTCCATGGTTTGGGAACCAGCCAGTCACCACTCACCTCAACCCTCACATCACCTCCCCCTCTCTCCTCCACTCTTCGCTAACCTCTGAGAGAAAATCTTATGCTGCCGTGAACCGTCGCCGACTAACCTGTTTCTGAGAGACCAGCGACCGTGAGTGAGTGTATTGTTCACCTGTGACCCTCGCTCTCCACCTCGGATAGACGTACGTTGGGGAAGAAGGGAGGTGTGAAGGGTGAATGGAGGGAGTTGGCGTAGTGGACTGAAGGGGGGAAGGGGAGGGCTTGGAGGGGGAGGGTGTGAAAGAGACAAAATTATAGTGTGAGAAAGATACATTGTTCCATTTTCTCGTTTTCTTCACCACGGTTAGAGGGAGGAGTCTCGACAGGTGTATAAGTAATGGGTCGGTCACCTGTGCCTCCCCTCCTGCTGGCGAGGCAAAGAAAGGTAACACGAGCCACCCAGCACTGAATGGATGGAGACCGCCTGTTCCACTTACGCCCAAGCAGCTGAACGTGATGTTGTTGCACGTGTATACTGTATTTGTGTGTTGCATTTGTTGATATCAGTATTTCAGCTTTTTTAGTGAAGTTTTCTCATGCTTTATAAGTATTTACGTCTATCGATATGACAAGTAATGGTGAATAAAGAAAAGGAAGGTAGTGGTGTGCGGCGTGGGCGGGCTGGGAGAGGCTGGATGGTGGACGTCCAGTGAGGGGCGGGTGGGTTTCTTTCCACCTTGAACTTGCGTCGCGTGGAGTGGGAGTGAGCAACGAGTGCCGTGAAGGTCAACGTCAAGTCTCTGCGGGTCTTCAGGGAATAATGTGTGGGTCTAGGTCGGGCGTGGCGCAGCAGTATCAAGTGTATGGCCAGCCGGGGAGCGCCGCGGGGCAGGGCGCTACTTGTCTGGGCCTGGCGGTGTCCAGCGCGTGTTGTCTTCTGTCCGACACACTCCAAGAAGAAAAGCTACTGTACCTACATGGCTTCATAGTTTTATATCGGCCTCTCTTTGTAATATACACCAAGAAAATTGCTCCCCGTTGTTCGCACACTTATTCGGGTTCCTATTACTATCATTGCTATTCCATGTATCCAAAAAAAGCAGGAAGAATACTGAACGAATTACACTTTCACACTGGCCCCTCCTCACATAACATTTGTATTTAAAGAAACTGCGCATATAGAAAACCGGACTAGTATTGGAAGGATGTCAAGGAAAGGTGTTAAGACGAGGAGGAGGAGGAGGAGTAGGAGGAAGAGGAAGAGGGATTAGGCCTCACAACCTACAGCTTATAGCGGAGATTTTCAAAGAGTGTCAGGACGGGGACGCCTCGTTGGCTTCATTCAGTCAAGTTCTATGTACCATTTCTTTCTTTCTTTCTTTTTTTTTTTTTCCGGGGAGTGTGTGAGTGACGTGGAGAGTTTGAGTGCGTGTGTCGCGCCGCCTCGTTGCCTCGGTGACGGAGTGTGTGTCTCACCAGCCCAGCAGGTGTCGTGAGCTGGTAATTTGGGAGCCAGGTAGATGAAAATTGCACTTGTGTTTTAGTGGTGGAGATTTGTGACAGGTGGCTGAGTGGATAACACACACACACACACACACACACACACACACACACACACACACACACACACACACACGTATGAATAACGTAATGACTGATAATTACTTAATTGAGAGACGGAAAGATAGATTAATTAAAGATATAACTTCATGCATATCCATCCATTCATCAATCAATCCGTCAATCCATCCAAACATACATACATACATACACACACATAAATACATACACACACACACAGTGACTCTTATAGTTTGTTCTTATTTTTCAATTTATGTAACTCTCTCTCTCTCTCTCTCTCTCTCTCTCTCTCTCTCTCTCTCTCTCTCTCTCTCTCTCTCTCTCTCTCTCTCTCTTTGTTTTTGTCTTTATTTTTTCCTCTCTCGTTCTCCTTTGTTCTCATTTTCTCTGTTGTGCCTATCTTCTTTTTTATCTGTGTCCTTTCTTCCTTGTTTATTTTGTCCTGTTCTTTCCTTTCTCCCTCTTTTTTTCTTCTTTTTTTTGTGGTCTCAGTATCCTGCCTTTCCTGCACGTTTTTCTTTTCGGTTTTGTTCTATTTTAGCTATCCGTTTCTCATTCTTCTTTGCTCTCCTGTTCTTCTTTAGTTAGTTATCTTCCTCCTCCTTCTTCTTTTTTCTTCTTTCTTTCTTCTTTCCTTCTCGTGTTCCATGCTTTTATTTGTATATCTTTTATTGCACCTCTTCTTTCTTTCGTTTCCCTTTTTTTCTGTTCTCTGTTCTTCTTTAGTCACCTCTCTTTATTTTCTTTATTTTCCTATTCTCCTTTACTTAATCATTTTATCGCAATTCTCGTTTTCTTTCGTCTTTCGTTTCTGCCTTCACATTTTCTTTCCGAAGCTTCTTGTTGCTGAATTGTGTGCGGGTTTTCATTGTTACAATCTTACTTTCTTCCAAGTTATCACGTTGCGTTAGTGTAAATGGACGTCTGTATATCTGCAACTATTGTTTGATAGAAACCCGATTCCTCACTCCCTCTCCTTTTTTTGTACTCTAATCTCCTTACCTCTCAATTCTCTATTTATTTTTTTTTCTTTTCGTCTTGCTATCTTTTATCTTTCCTTTTTTTTCTCAATTTCATCTTCCACTTATCGATATTGTAACCTTCGCTTTCCTAGTCCTCTTCCTCCATTTTTATCTTTTTTTTATTTCTTTTTACATTTTGTCTTGTTCTTTTCTCCGTTCTGGTTCTTATCTCCTTCCTTCTGTTTACCTTCACCAGTGTCCAGAAGCCGCCTTGTTTAACTTTGACAATTGGCCTTTTGCAGTTCAGTTTTCCTATTTCCTTTATGCTCTTACTGTCGTTATCATCGTCCTACTCTTCCTCCTCCGCAAACAGTACCCTCCTCCTCCTTCTCCTCCTCCTCCTTCTCTTCTTCCTCTCCCTCCTCCTCGTTTTCTTTCCCTTCATCACCCTAAAAAAAAATGTAGCAAGGCAGGGTCTATTTTTTTAGCCCTGTCTGGAAGAAGGGAACTATTTTGGCAACGCTGTATTAAGAAGGTGAACGGGATGGAAGGGGATAGACCTTTTTATCTTGTACCTTTTCCCCTTCGCTCAAATAGAAAAGAGAAAATTACAATAGAAAAAGGAAGGACGGCATAATGGGGAAAGAAAGCAACATGTAGTAAAGTAACTAATGCAATACGGAATAGAATAGAACAATTATTTTCCTATGTAAGAAGGGAAATGGTACAGCCAAAGGCAAAATAAAAGATAGTTATAAAAAATAAAACTAGATCGTGGTCCCTATAACGTTAGAAAAGTGAAAGGATATGAATAAAGTCTCTATTTACGTGACAATTAAATTACCGTTTTTTTTCGTGTTCTTTGTTTGTAGTTATTAAGATAATTAACATACGTACATACATACATATTCAGAAAACCTAATTGAATGAATTTTGAAATAAATACATAATTAATGACAGGTTCGTTAGTTTAACCCCAAAAAAACTCTTACTTCTTTCCTTGATTTTTTTTATTTATTTACGAGCATACCTTTCACTCATTCGGTAATTGGTTTCTTGTAGTTTTAGCTCTATTCGTATTTGTCTCCATTCATTTCTCCCTTCTTCTCCTTATGTATTCTATCAAGTCTTTCTTTCCTTTCTTCCTCCTCCAAGTTTTGACCAAGTTTCGTTTTAGAAGTTTCCACTTTAGGGAATTTTTTTTCCTTCCCTCTCTCGTCCCAGTGATGTCCTCTTTATATCATTTTTGCTTCCCTCTCTTCCTCTTTATTCTCCTTCTCTTTCTGTGTCACTCCTCTTCCCATCTCCTCTCTTTTCCATAACTTCTATCCTCTCTTCTTCTTTCTTATTCCACGTATTTTCTTAAACGTCCTTCACTGCCATTACGACAAGAATCACCACCAATACCACCACCACCATCACTACCACCACCACTATCACCACCACCACCACCACCACCACCACCATCACCTCCTCCTCCTACTCCATTTTTTGCTACTTTTCCTACTCATCCACTCATTTCTTTTTACTTTTTCGAGCGATGTCCTCTTTATCTTCTTTATTTTTTACTTTCCTCCTCCTCCTCCTCCTCCTCCTCCTCCCTTTATCCCTATCCTTTCCCTCCTCCTCCTCTTCGTTCTCGTTTTCCTTTACCTCGTTATCTTCAACTTTGTGTTCCTTCCTCTATTCATTCAAATGATGGTCTCCTTATCTTCTTTTTTATCCTTTCACTTTCCTCCTCCTCTTTCCTCTTACTCCTCATCCTACTCTCTCTAGTGGTACTCTTCCTCTTCCTCTACCATCTTCAAAAAAAGGGAAGCGGCCACAAATGCTATATTTCTACTCATCCACTTATTTCTTTTACTTTTCCAGCGATATTTTTTTTTTTTGTCTTTTTCTTAACTTTCCTCCTTTTTATTTTTCTCCTCTTTCTCCTCCTTCTCTTTTTCCTTTCCCTAGCTATCATTATTTTCCTTCCTTTGTTCTTTTCTATTCTTTTCTTTTTCACTTTCATTCTCCTCTTTCCTCTTACTCCTCTTTCTACTCTCACTACCGGTACTCTTACTCTTCCTCTACCCTCTTCCAAAAAAAAGGGAAGTGGCCACAATTAAAGTCAATATTTGGAAACCACTAAGAGACCTCAATTTCCGCTGGTTGCCCACTTGAGGATCGCTCTCCTTATATCTCCTTGCCTCCTTGCCCTCCTCATCTCCTCATCTCCTCTCCAGGCTCTCCCTTCTCTTTTTTTTCAATTCCTCTCTTCTTTCTCTACTTCTTGTTTTTTTTTATCTCTATTTTTTTATTTTTCTTCGCTTTTTTATCTACATTTCGCTCTTGTTTTTCCTCTACTTCACTTTTTTTTAATCTCCATTTTTCTATCTCTTTTTTTCTCTACTTTGTTTTTTTTTTTCAATTTTATTTTCATTTTTCCACTCCTGTCTTCTTTTTACTTCGTTTTTTTTCTTTCACTACTCGTCTTTCTTTTTCCTCTTCTCTGTTTTTTCTTCACTTCTCTTTTCTTTTCTCCACTTCTCCCTTTATCCACTTTTTTCTTTCCTTCTGTCTCCTTTTTTCCACTTCTCTTATTTTCTCTCTATTCCTCTGTTTTCATTACTCTCTCCACTTTCCTCTTTTTTCTTCAATATCCCTTCTTTTCCGCTATTCCTCTTCCGAACCTTTCTTTTTTCATCTTTCTCTTCTTTCCGTTCTTTGTCTAATATTTAATCATAATATTTGAGTTTTGTTATTTCCTTAGTTTATCTTTTCCTTGCTGTTTCGTTTCCCTTTTTCTAATATTCAATGTTTTCCATTTTTCCTTTTTCTTCTTTTACTTTTTTTTAGGTTTTGCTTTTAGTTTTGTTATTTTCTGCTATTCTTGCTTTTTTTCTTTTTTCTTTCATCTTCTTTTCCTTCTTCTCTATTTTTCTTTATATCTATCGAGTTGCTTTCTTTTATTTTCATTTTTCTCGTTTCCATCTTCCTCTTCTTTCCAATCTTTATTTTTCTTTATTCATTTTTCTACCTTCTATTTTCTTTCTATGTTCATTCCATTTCCTTTCTTTCCTCAAACAATTTTTTTTTCTTCTTCTTATTCTTCTTTTTGTCTTTTTCTCAATTTTTCTTTCTCCTTTCCCTTCTCGCTTTCCTCTCTCCCATATTCTCTCTCCTTACCTCTACAATTCTTCGTTTCTTTTTCTTTTTCTCCTTCTTCAGTTTCTTATTATCCAATCATCTCTTTTTCAATTCCTTTCTCATCTCTTTCACCCTTCTCTTCTCTTCACTCCCTTCCTCTCTCCCCTCCCCCATCACCTCTTTGCTTCTTCCCTTCTTGCCTTTTTCTTATCTTACAATTATAACTTTCCAACTTTCTTATTCATTTTTTTCCTTCCCTCGATTATTTCTTACGTTTTTTTCCTTATTCTTTCATTTTTTTCTCTCTTTGCTTCTTTACTTCTCCTGTTTACCATCCAATAACAATTTTCTTGGTTCTCTCTCTCTCTCTCTCTCTCTCTCTCTCTCTCTCTCTCTCTCTCTCTC
>CM035203.1:8888919-8899563 GCA_020233015.1 Callinectes sapidus | reverse complement strand
CCTCCTCCTCCTCCTCCTCCTCCTCCTCCTCCTCCTCCTCCTCCTCTTCAGAAAACGGATGAGGTATGGCAGGTGATATCCGGAAATGAGAAGGAAGTGAAAAACAAAAACATTACGTCCACCTCGACACACCTGGAAACACACACGCACACGCACGCACGCACACGCACACACACACACACACACACACACACACACACACACACACACACACACACAGAACGTGATGGTAAAAGGAAACATTTCTCAATATCATCTACTGCTACCACTACTACTACTACTACTACTACTACTACTACTACTACTACTACTACTACTTCTACCACCACCACCGGTTTCCCATGTAACACAGCGGCACAGCAGGAAGCGGCGCCGAGCAAGGAACTCAGCGACAGGAATGACAACAAAGACAGCTGTGAAATTAAAACCAATAAAAGAAGGACAATTGTGCATCTCACTTCTTGTGTTGGAATATGAAAGTGCCTTTGTCCACGCGAGGAATACGAAAGCAAGTACTTCTGGTGTAATGGTGGTGACTGTGGTGGTGATTGAGGTGACAATGGTGATGAAAACAATAGAAAAAGATGAAAAAAAGGAAAAAGAACGAGAGAAAAGGAGAGAAAGAGAGGGAGAAAGATGAGTCAAGACACCAAGATGCTTTAACCAAGTGAATGAGAGGGAACACGGACGACAGAGAGACACGAGCAAATCGGCGTAGTTTATTGAAGAGGGAAGCTGAGTGTTTCTTAAGAGGCTTGGTCGTGTGGAAAGGACTTGGGAGGGAGGAGGAAGGAAGAGCAGTGTAGCAGGAGTTTACAGATCTCAGGCAGCGAGTGAAAGGTGAAGGGAGAAGACATAGGAAATAAAATAGACAAATAATTAGTTTTACACCTTTTTCTATGTAACAGTCCAGAAAAAAAATGTCAGTCCTCACAGAAAGAGAAATCAAAGAGGAATATCAAAAACTGAGGGATAAGTGTCTAAATCCCTTCAGTGCTGGGACGCGTTCTTATATTTTTTCTGCTTATCATTAGGCGATTTTACACACCTGCAGAAATTCATGTGGGGCGGATAAAAAGTATAGATTCTGACTATTAAACTTCTGGTCTTAATAGACCCTTCCTGATATCAGTAAAATCTTCTAACCATACCCAAAACTTATGGCAAAAATACATCCCAGTTCTGAAAAGACCAAACCTCCGTTGTGAGAGAGCCCAAGTCACAGGAAAGCGAAAAGGCAGAAATAAACAGGAAGTTCTAGAGAGATTGAATTACAAAGACTTAAGCTTCGGTAAAGACATTTCAGTGTGTAGGAATGATTGTGAAGAATGGAGAACATTTGTGTGTCCGAGGCAACAGGTGAAGAATTGAAGAGAATGGACTGATGGAATACTGTTACATTGATAGTGAGTTATGGAGACGAGGAAGGTAAGAGGGTGAATGCAGTGAATGGATGAAGCAGCTGAGAGAAAGGTAGTGGTAGACAGATATACTTTTTAACCCCTTCAGTACTGGGACACATTTTTACACGTTTGGGGTGTAATTAGACGATATTATTGACATTAAGTAGTGTCTATGTGGTTCAGAAGATTCATGGTCAGAGTGTGTACTATTTTAACCCTCCCGTGAGTTTGTGAAGCTGTATAAAATCGCCAGATAATAAGCAGAATATATATGAAAACGCGTTGTAGTATTGAAGGGGTTAAAATGTATATAGTAGAGGTGTGTGTGTGTGTGTGTGTGTGTGTGTGTGTGTGTGTGTGTGTGTGTGTGTGTGTGTGTGTGTGTGTGTGTGTGTGTGTGTGTAACGAAAACAACCATGCGTAAAGTTATAATGTTGCAATCCTCACGTATTAGAATAGCGAATATTTCCTCTCTTCCCAATAGTGTCCTTGCTTCATGATTGAAAAAAAAGGGAAAAAAAGGGATAGTCACAAAAAAAACGTGTCGCTGCAATGGTGTCGTTGCGTCATGCATAGTGTATCACAAGGTCATGTTCTGATTGGTCGCTTCTTTATAGAGTAAGTATATAACGAATAAAACAATAAAATGACTCACGCTCTAATGGAACTGTTGCTGCCTGAAAATCACAGTGCCTTCATTAATAGAAACAAAGAGATAGATAAATAAATAGATAAATACGTAGATGAGTATATATAAGATTTCGTTCAAATGCTCCAATTACTTCATAAAAATCACAAAATAATCAGCTCAAATAATCTCTTTCCTTCACCAAAAACACAATATGAATAATAATAATAACAACAACCACAACAACCAGAAGAACAGCAGCAGCAGCAAGAGAAAAAAAAACACGTTGACCATCAAATATTGTCACTGCTTCATGCCAAACCACACAAAATATGCACACACCTCAGTAGAGAAGTCAGATGAACACACTAAGCTAAATGGAAAGGTTTCGCAGCACGCCCTCACAGACTGCCAGGAACCCAGACACTGTAATGAGCTTAGCAACAAAAAGAAAATAAACATGGACAAGGGAATAAAATGAAACATAACCCAACTGAGCAGCGAGTTCCCGGAATGGAGTATGATGAAGGGCATGGAACACGGTGGTGGTGGTGGTGGTGGTGGTGGTGGTGGTGGCAACAGGTATTAAATCTGAATTAGTGAGAGTGGTGGTGTCCGTCTGCCATCTATCTATCTTTTTGTTCACTTGTGTGTTGCAACCAAAGGAGACCATATTAGCCGTGGGAATTGCAGGACAACTCACAATGAAAAGTCAACATCTTAAAACAAAGAAAAGAAAAAAAAATCCGATTCCATTAACGGATATTGGGAAAAATAGACGAACATGAAAAAATACAACAATACAAAGTAAATAAAAAAATAAAAGAAAGAGAGCTGCCGTGTGATCAAAAACAACAACTACAACTACAACAATAATGAAAGCAGTAGCACCTATGACCTGACTATTTAAAAGGGAGATTTCAAGAAATTCGTCCATGAGTTTCGCCTCACCAACATAAGAACATAAGAAAATGAGGAAAGCTGCAAGAGGCCGCCAGACCTATTCGTGGCAGTCCCTATATGAATACCTCTGCCTATTTTCACCATTTGACCTTTAAGGGAACTGGCAAATAAGTGGGCTTTTTTTTTATCTTAATTTATTTGTTCCCCTTGGTCCAGCTTCCCACTCTAACATAGAATAAATGAATAAATGAATAAATAGATAAATAAATAGCAAGCCAGTGAGAGAGAGAGAGAGAGAGAGAGAGAGAGAGAGAGAGAGAGAGAGAGAGAGAGAGAGAGAGAGAGAGAGAGAGAGAGAGAGAGAGAGAGAGAGAGAGAGAGAGAGAGAGCGAGAAAGAGAGAGAGAGAGAGTACGCTTTACCAACATTACACTACCTGTCCTTCACACAAGCTAAGCCGATTCTGTTCCTGATCCACACACGGATAATTATTTAATGTTTTACCTCGCAGTGTGCCACAAACATTCTTATAGTCTCACCGATTCATCAACCAGATTAACACTTTCACGCTACTGGGATACGCACACTGGTTGGGAATTTGCCGCTGTTAATCTCTGTTCTCTCATTCTAAGCTACTTTACGTCTAATGAAATCACTACAGACAGATTGTGTGTATTTTATGTAATGAAAACGTACAGTTTTTTACTCAAGATGAATGTGAATCAATTTCTGCACTAAAATTACTGTTTGAATTATGTAAGTAGGAAATTCTTATAAAGAAATGGGAAACGTAGAAAATGGGGAATATAGAATACAAACGCATGAAACTAAAACAAAGAAAACTGAAGACTAGAAAACGCACATGATAAAAATAGAAAAAGTGTAGAAACAAGCACGCAAAAACATAAACGAAAATATAGGACGTGTGAAAGAAAAAAAGTGAAATTATAAAGAACACATACACACGCACAAGAAAATAACAAAACAAAAATGCCACGAACAAGAGTAGAAAAACGAACTCAAAAGCAAAAACAAAAAATATAAGAAACGGAAAAGAAGGAAGCGAAATAAAGAGCGAACATTTGAAAGAAAAAAACATAAAACACAAATACAAACTCAAAAAAAAAAAGTGAAAAGGCTAGAAAAACTAACTCAAAAGCAAAAACGAAAATAGAAGACACGAAAAAATATTTAAAAACAAAATGGTAAAGAACAAAATTTAAGAAACACACAAAAAAATCAAACACACACACACACGGACACAAATAAAAAAAATCAAAAGAATACAAAAACACTAAAAAACTAAACAAAACAAAAAACGAGAATACAAAACAAGTAAAAGTAGAAAGTGAAATCGAGAACGACAGTACAGAAGAAAAAGCAAAAAAACACAAACACACACAAGAAAAAAAACCTAATAAAACACAAATATCCAAGAACCACGAGGCAACAGACTAGGGAAACGCACCACCAACAATGGCAATGGCCTCGTTGATCCCTCGTCTGACAGCTACACCGCTCTCTAAACTCCTACATTGTCATTTTTAAACTCACATATCTGCCACGTTGCCACAAAGATGCATAAAGAGAAGAACATATGTGCAGCGTGCGTCCTTAACTCCTTCAGTACTGCAACGCATTTTCTTACTTATTCTGCTTATAATTTCTCGATTTTATACGGTTTCAGAAACTCATGTCGGGATAAAGATAGTACAGTTTCTGGTGATTAATATTCTGACCTCCATAAACGCTTCCTAATGTCAATAAAATCGTGTAATTACATCTAAAATTCGTGGTAAAAATGTGACCCAATACTAAGGGTGTTAAACTTCACATCTCCTTCGTTACATGTCAATACCTTTAGTGTATGTCCTTACGCTTTTCATTTTCTTTGTTTCATATTCTACGTTACTTTATATAATTATATAATATTTCTCCTTATAATTTGCATTTTCTTCGTTATTTCTTGTAATTATATAGTGTGTCCTCGTACTTAACATTTTCTTCGTTTCATTCTAAACTAACGTTTTCTTCGTTACATTATAGAATTATGTAGTGTGCCCTTACACTTTACATTTTCTTCGTTACATTTCCTCTAGTTATGGAAAGAGCAGAAACATGAAGAAAATAACAAGAAAGCAACAGCAACAAGAACAAGAATAATAAAAAAAATGAAAAGTAGGTTAACAAACCAAGACAAGACAAAGAAACAGAAGAAAAACAAGAACAGGAAGAACAAGAATACGAAAAACAAGAACAACAACGAAAATAAGAAACAACAGCAACAAGCAAAGAAAAATGAGCACCAACAATAATCAAATCAATCAAATACGTACAGAAGACACTGAAATAGAAAAAAAGGAGATAATTTGACACAATGCACACACTAACACATACACACAAAAGTATCACACACTCCACAATAACCAAATAAGTCAAATACGTATAGAAGATACTGAAATAGAAAAAAAGGAGATAATTTGACTCAATGCACACACTAACACAGACACACACAGAAATATCACACACTCCACAGTAACCAAGAGCAATGAGTTAGCAGCAAGGCGAGTTGGGTACAGCGTCCTCCATAAACAAAAATGAAGACGTACTCGTACTTATGCAGGCATGAAATAACTCCTAAACAGTATACAAAATATTCATACAAATGCGTGAAAGCTTTTCCCCAGTACTGCTTCTGTGTGTGTGTGTGTGTGTGTGTGTGTGTGTGTGTGTGTGTGTGTGTGTGTGTGTGTGTGTGTGTGTGTGTGTGTGAGTGAGTGTGTGGTTGCATACGCAGTTTATGGATCTGTATTGAAGAGATGGACCAGCTGATACAGGCGCACATACATGCATACATACATACATACATACATACATACATACATACATACATACATACATACATACAACATATACATACATACATATATGCAGCAGATACATGCATACTCATAATACTCATATACGAGAGAGAGAGAGAGAGAGAGAGAGAGAGAGAGAGAGAGAGAGAGAGAGAGAGAGAGAGAGAGAGAGAGAGAGAGAGAGAGAGAGAGAGTAAATAATGGTGATATGTATTTAAATGGTAATATATCACTCTTATTATGCGATGATTGTCTATTTTTCCTCTCACTACTACTACTACTACTACTACTACTACTACTACTACTACTACTACTACTACCACCACCACCACCACTACTACTACTACTACTACCGCCCCTGCTGGTGGTGGTGGTGCTGCTGCCTCTGCCACCCCCATTACTGCCCTGATTGCTACCTTTCACCGCTGTAGCAAGGGAAGCTGTCCTGTACTTGCTCTCCTTCCTGTCGCTGCTATCACCACCACGTCCTCTGGCGCGCTATTAAAGAAAAATTACGTATTTAATAGAATCACCATCCTCTTCACCATTACCCCCTCCTCCTCCTCCGCCTCCTCCTCCTCCTGCAGTAGCGTAGCCCCCGCCCCCCCCCCCTCTGTGGCCATCTGACGCTCGGAAATGCTCGCTCGGCCATGATTACCTCGGACAGGGAGACAGGGTGGCCACTAGGGTGAGGAGGAGGAGGAGGAGGGAGGGAGCATAGCATGGAGTCGTGAGGGAGAAAGGTATGACGAAGGAGAAACTTTGTGTAAGAATTTTTTTAGGGGGAAGCTTGTGAGTGAAGGTGATGAGGAGGAGGAAGAAGAGGATGAGGAGGAGGAGGAGTAGGAGGACAACCAGGGAAGGACGTGTGTAAGGAATGGAAAGATGCAAAGCGGGGGGAAAAATTATTAAGGAAAAACGGACGTGAAATTGAAAAGAAAAGGTTGAGGGGAAGAAGGTAATGTTTTTTTTTTTCTTCTTCTTCCTCTTTCCTCTTTTTTGTTATTAGTCTACGTATTTGCTTTAAGTTGGATCAGGAAAGGAGATTTATATGTTTTTTTTTCCTTTATTTACTTTTTCATTTGTTCTAATAGATACGAAGCCTTTGAAACTGTGGCCACGTCAGGAAATAAAATGGAAATATTTAAGCTTAAAATGGCCAATACGAGTGAGACTTAAACTTGGAAGGAAAAAAAATGAAAGACGTGACGAAAAATTTAATTACTGTCCTTAACAAATTGACAGCAACACACACACACACACACACACACACACACACACACACACACACACACACACACACACACACACACACACACACACACAGACACCCTGCGGAGATTAAAACAAACCTTTAATTAAATTTGCATACGGAGGGATAAAAATCATAGACTTAACCTCGTGTTGGAGATGTCGCCATATGGAGAGCGGGGCGGAGCACGTCTTTTCTCTCCTCGCCGGGCGCTGTTCTCTCCAGCCCGAGGGAGGGAGGGAGGGAGAGGCAAAAGGGAAGAATAGAGGAAGAGACGAGGAGGGCAGGAAAGGGGAAAAAAAAAGAAAAAAGGGAGAATTGTAGAGGTGTATTTAAGGTGTGATCAATGTCCTTTACGTAACCTGGAACTTGAGGAAGCTGCATAATGGCTTCCTGATACAGAGGTAATTTTGCGATAAGGCGCGGCGAGGTGGTGGTAATGGCCCGGGTAATTGGCCGCCGTAAAAGGCCCGAGGGAAGGGCGGAGGGAGCCCAGGGCGCGCCGCTCGTCCCTGCGATAACGAAATGATGCCTTGTCCTGGAAGCGAGTGGTGGAGGAGAGGAAGAGTTGTGATAGCGGCGGTGGGATGCGAGGATGGACGCGACTGGATGGCTGGCTGGATGTGTGGAAGGTGGAGGTGAAGACAGTGGTTAGTAGGGTAGTGTCTTGATGGCTGGTGGATGGTTAGATGGATGGATGGATGGGTGAAAGGTGGTGAAGTACGGCAGTGTCTTGATGGCTGTATGGCTGTATGGCTGGCTGGCTGGATGGATGGATGGATGGATGGAAGATGGAGGTGAAGACAATGGTTAGCTTGGTAGTGTCTTGGATGGATGGATGGATGGGTGGAAGGCGAAGATAAAGACTATGGCTGGATTACTGTCTTGATGGCTGGCTGACTGACTGGCTGGGAAGTGAAGACAATTATTTTTTATATAATTCAAATAACTCAACTTCAGATAATATAACTCAACCTAACCAACCAAGGTTAGAATTAGGTTAAATCAAGGTAAAGTATATTCAAATAGACTCTCTCTCTAATTTACCTTCCATAACTAAACCAAACCAACCCAAAAAGTAACTAGACCTCATGATATTAATGTAGTCTATTACTGACACACTTTAGAGAGAGTCTAGAGCAGCTGGCAATACCTGGTACGTGATAACTGAGAATACTGATGGCGGTGTTGATGTGTGGTGTGGTGGCGCGGTGGTGCAGTGTGGCGCGGCGGTGGTGCGGTGAACAACGAGGTGGTGGTGACTTTGTAAACATGGTGGCGGTGTTTTACAAAAGGGTGGACGGTTTTGTGTTTGCATTTCGTGAGGTGCGAATATTCCACTTCACAAAACCTCGAGACACATTTTAATCCATTTTTTTTTTTTCTCTCTCTCTCTCTCTGTCTCTTTTCTCGCAGACTAATAATTGTAACAAAGAACTTTTTTTTCCTTCTTTTTTTATATAGACAAAGGTATTTTTTCCCGCGTACAAATAGAGACGCCACACACACACACACACACACACACACACACACACACACACACACACACACACACACACACACAATTTTGCAGAGACGAAGTGGACTCGAAGCGCGGTTCACTAGCCATTGACCTTGACTCTGCGGCAAGGCTGGTCTGTACCCTTGCTAAATATAAAGTAAACAAATAAATAAAGCCACTGCCGCTGCCAGCCATTGGAGCAGAGTGGACAGGTGAGGCAGACAGGTGGAAATACAGCCGTGGCCAGCCTCGTGTTTCTCTCACTTGTCACATTCACACGCAACAATTTCCAGTGTGGTATTTCCCTGTGGCTGTCTTCCCCCCCTTAGTCATATTTCCCTTTAGGTACTTCTAAACCCCCTCCCCCCCACCCTCCCCAACATGGCAGTTTCCTCTGTGTCTCTCGTAGAAGTACCCAAGAGCTCACTAACTGATACTATTGTTGTTGTGTTTCCCTTCTTCCTCTATTTTCCTTCTAAATACTCCAAAAACCATTGTTTGTAACCCTTCAGTGCTGGGACGCATTTTGGGGTGTTATTTTGGTGTGAATAGACGGTTTTATTGGCATTAATTAAGAAGGGTCTATGGAGGTGAGAAGGTTAATGGCCAGAGTCTGTACTGTTTTAATCCCCCACACAAGTTTCCGAAGCTGTATAAATTTGCCAAATAGTAAATGAATTAAAATGAAAACGTGTCATGGTACTGAATGGGTTAATATTCTCAGCAACAACAGATTGGGTTAAGGAAGAAGGGAGAAGTGAGATGTCAATTATCTTTCATCTATCGTTCTTTTGTTCACTCCTTTACTTTAGTACTTTATCGTGTGTTTGGTCTACTTTTTTTCCATTTCTTGCTATATTTTATTTCCCTCTTTTTATTTCTTTTTCCCTTTATTTCATTGTACCGTATGGAGAGAGGAAGAAAGAGAGGAAGAGACGCAGAGAGATAAACATCCTGAACATTCTCACTCAAAAATTTCTCCAGGGATTTACGAAGCAACTTGTTTTGTCGTAATTCAGAGCTTTTTCCTCCCCTCGAAAACGACTTGGCTCTTTGTCTTACATTTAGTGGCAGTTTGCGGCGGGCTGGTCATCTGAGGGTCATACTGTATTGCTTTCTTTCTTTTTCACAAGGACTATAGATCATTGACCGCCAGACACTCACCGCCACGCCACCGCTATGCCTGCTAACCCATCACTACTCTGGCTGTGTTCCTCCCCCTTTTTTTAAATGTAAGGAAGCTGGACAAGGGTAACGTATATAGTGAATAAACCTACTTATTTGCCAGTCCCCGTATAGAAAGAATTAGTCAAAAAATACGTAAAAATGTCTTGAAACCTCTCTCTTTAAAGTCAGGAAGTTGAAAATAAGATATAATAAAAGATAACAAAAATAGAAAGAGGATCCCACTAATTCTTTCTCCCCTACTGAAGAATATTCCGAAGGAGAGGCGAAGAAATAACGTGTCTAAACTGTGTATATACGCAATATGTTACGATAAAGGTAAGATGTATATGCAATTATAAACACGATCCTCTTCACAACCTTCCAATAATTAAGGTGGCGATATAATTGTTATCTCTTTAGCCTCGCCGCACCTTCCCTTACCTGTCCTCTTATTACCGATGAGTCCAGAATGCCATGCTGTGTCTTTCTTTAATTTATGTTTGTTTTTATGTTTGTTATTTTATTTATTATTTTATTTATTATTTATTATTTTTATATCTTATGTTTGTTTTTTTAGTCGCTTCCGCTGATACCTAAGGAACAAAAAGAGTTAAAATACGTCACAAAGGAACTTA
Source organism: Callinectes sapidus (assembly GCA_020233015.1). Taxonomy (NCBI): domain Eukaryota; kingdom Metazoa; phylum Arthropoda; class Malacostraca; order Decapoda; family Portunidae; genus Callinectes; species Callinectes sapidus. The sequence continues at coordinate 8,889,214 of CM035203.1, read as the reverse complement.
AAGGATTGATTTTATTTATTAAGGGAATCCGGCGAAGGGCAAAATAAAAGCTAGTTAAAAGAAGGGTCCACTGAGGTGCCAGTACCCTCAAAAGTTATGTGCGAGATTAAAGTTTTTTTTTCTATTCCTTCTATGTTTCTTTTTAAATAGCTGTACATACCTCTGTCCTTAATGAGACTGAGAAAAAAAAAAAAAACTGCACTGCTAAAACTGAAATGGAGTTTTGAGGATGTCAATAAAAATGTAGATGAGGGATAATTCTCTCTCTCTCTCTCTCTCTCTCTCTCTCTCTCTC
>CM035203.1:8862355-8873778 GCA_020233015.1 Callinectes sapidus | reverse complement strand
GCGCGCGCGCGCAGACGGGTGGGTGGTGAAAGGTGGATTGCCGGATACTTAGTTTTTGTTGCTATTGATTTTCAATATCAAAAGCAATTTTTATTCCTAGTGCTTCTGAGTCACCACCACCACCACCACCACCACCACCACCACCGCCACCACCACCACCGCCACCACCACCACCGCCACCGCCACCACCACCACCACCACCACCACCACCACCACCAGCTCTCTTTTCTTGTCCTCTCTTCTATCCTTTTCTTTAATTTCATTACAGTACCTTTAATTTACGCTCCGGTCTTCTCTTCCTCTTCTCTTCTCTCCTATCATTTTTCTTTTTCTCTTCCCCCTCTTCTGCCTTTAATATTTCTAATCACATTTCTACTTACTATCCTTCTCTTTAAGTTATTTTAATTTCATCACCGTTCTGATATTTTCTCTCCTCCTCCTCCTCCTCCATCCGATCTTCAGTTCTTTCTTCCGCTCACCAGTTTTATTAAATTTTCAGACGTTCCAAATTATGTTCTCGTTCCAGTGAATTAGAGGATGACGCTTAGGTTGGAAAAAAAAAAAGGTAACAGGAATCCACTCGTAATAAAAGTTCCCAGAAAAAATGCACAGTGCGTACAAAGTAATCTACATTTTCCTACACTTTGCCTTCATTAATATTGTGGAGCATTAGGGGGAGGAGGGGGAAGTTATGCATAGTGAAATTGGAAATGGGGGAAAAATAATGAAAAAGAATGTTGGTTTTGCATGATGATTCGAATGGGAGATTTGCTATTTCTTTTTTTTCTTTTTTTATGATGAGGTGTGTGATTACATTTATTTTATTTTATTTTATATTTTCGAATCAAGTTTATTAGGATTCTTGTCGAGGCCGTACGAGTATAAACCAAGGCAAAGGAAATGAAAAAAAATAATGCTTGAGGTAACAAAAGATTGGTGCTTGCATTTGTAGGTCTTTAGGTCACAATGCAAAACACTGCATATTTTTTCCTCTCAAACTCCAATACCATAAAAGAAATCTATCATGGAGTTAGTTACATGATAAAGCAATGACCTCCTTTGAATTCAAGAAACCATACCATACTTTTGTCCAATTATTACCTCACACGAATGTAAAAAGGAAAAATAAATAAAGAAAAGAAAAATCAGTGTTTCAGGAAAGCGTGACCTTAGACTTTATCCGTATTGTGGTAATTAGCAGAATATTCATCGGGTTTTAGGGTTTCGATGTGTGCCTTTGAACATACAGTAGGTAGGTATTCCCTTTTTCCCGTGGAGTGTTATTTCGCGCGCGAGAGCAGCACAATGAACAGCCTCAGTTTTTCAGCACAGTTAATGAAGGCAATACTCGTGCGATGGACTCCCTTAATGCTTCAAGTAAAATACACCGTTGCCATGGGGAGAGAGAGAGAGAGAGAGAGAGAGAGAGAGAGAGAGAGAGAGAGAGAGAGAGAGAGAGAGAGAGAGAGAGTAGACTATGTTATAAGGCCGGATTTATGTTTCAAAAGTTATTATATACAGTAGAGAATTCAGCCTTGCTCTGCTCCGGGACAAGACATGAGGCGCGTGTATCCCTGCAGTATTTTTCCTCCCCCTTGTTGCTGCCAGCGCGGTCTTCCACGTTTATACAGACATCATTCCTTGTTTAGTATTACCGGCAACTAATTACCAAAAGCATAATTCCAACTGGAGGTTCTCTCAGACTTTATCACGAATGCGTTGCGCCCGCCGGTCGTCATCATCTCGCTCAAGGTAGATTTGTCATGAAGAGTATATTGTGTTGTAAGAGTCCTCGGTTCACCTTCCTGGAAGTTACGAGTATTACCCTCTGTTCTGTTCACTAAATTCCAGCAGTACTGCAATGGAGGTTATTAAGCTCAGTGGTAGCGAGGAATGATATGTACGTTGCTGTGTGTTAAAGCGTCAATTCCATCTGAGATCCTAAGAGGTTTTGTGGTATAGACGTTACATTTCACTTGTAAGGATGTTTATATGTCGTTTGAGATGAAGTGAATGGCAAGATGATAAAGGACGGACTGTAAACCATAGAGAAAATCTGGTAATTTACTTTTATTGGATAAAATTTCCATTTTCCTTTCCGACCATTCCATTGCTGCTGTAGTAGACGGTCACTGTTTTCCTAAAACCTATTAAAATGGTGTTCTTCAGGGCTCTGTCCTATCACCCACTCTCTTTCTATTATTTATTAATGATCTTCTAAATCAAACTGCTGTATCCATTCCTACACTGATGATACCACTCTATACTTTTCAACTTCTTTTCAGAGACGACCAACCTTCAGGAATGCCTTTATTTATTTATTATTTTTTTTTATCTCTCTGAGATTTCTGATTGGGGCAGAGAAAACTTTGTAGTGTTCAAGTCTTCAAAACTCAATTTATCCATCTATCAACTCGATACAACCTTCCGGACAACTATTCCCACTTCCTCAATGACATCAAATTTTCCCCTTCTTCTACAATAAATATCCTAGGTCTCTCTTTTACTTATAATAAAAAATGAAAACTTCATATCTTATCTCTTTGCTTGAACAGCTTCTATGAAGTTAGGCTATCAGAGGCGTTTCCGCCAGTTTCATCACCCCTACTGCTTACCCTGTACAAGGGCCTTGTCCGTCCATGTATGGAATACTCTTCGCATGTATGACGGGTTGGGGGGGGGTGTCTTTCCACTCACACAGTTATACTAGATAGGGTGGAATCAAAATTTTTTCGTTTCGTCAACTCCTCTCCTTTGACTGACTGTCTTCTACCTCTCTCTCTTCACAGGAATGCTGCATCTCTTGCTACCTTCTCTCGCTATTTCCATGCTAACTGCTCTATTGATCTTGATAACTGCTCTATTGATCTTGCTAACTGCATCCCACCCATTCCTCCTGTGATCTCGCCACACAGAGCTCTCTTCTTCTTCTCACCCCTATTCTGTCAAACTCTCAAATCCAAGAATTGACCACTACCCTCAGTCATTTATTCCCTTCTCTAGTAAAATCTGGAACTCCTTACCTGCCTCTGTATTTTCAACTTCCTATGATTGGGCTGAAGAAGAAGATTTCATGACCTTTGTGCCTGTCTTCCTGTTAATTCTTTCAATCTTGTATGGGGACTGGCAAATTAATTTATTTTTTTTGTATTATTTTTGTTGCCCTTGACCAGCTTTCCCCTCTTACATGAAAAAAATAAACTTATGAGGTACAAGGTTTGAGGAAATACAATTTTACTTGATTTTTTTTATGAGTAGTTAATTTGTAAAGTTAATAAATAAAATCTCTGGTTGAAGATAATTCTAAAACCAACGAAAGGATATTAAGATGCTGCTGTGAGAAATTGAAAACGACGAACTAGTTTTATTCTGTATCTCTGAAATGCTGCACCGTTACCTTTCATTCGCGCAATTTCAGTTTTGGGGGAGTGCATGAACGACACTGCACAGCAAATATTCTGTACTGCAAAATTAGTGAAGTGGAAATGGAGAGTGAAGCCAAAGCTCGAATGGCAATGGGCCAGAAGGGAAGAGTGATGAGGTGAACCGGTGAAGTTTTATATTCTCTCAGCGTGACGTATGGAACAGGAAACGGACTCGCCAATAACGGACAGCAAGAAAAATGAGTTCTAAACAGCCAGCCTCCACCCCCATCTCTCTCTCTCTCTCTCTCTCTCTCTCTCTCTCTCTCTCTCTCTCTCTCTCTCTCTCTCTCTCTCTCTCCATAGTTGAATGTAATCAAGATAATGGAGAGCTTTCAAGGTGACTGCCAGCAGATGTCATGATGTCATCCTCCCCTTGGCCTCAGCACCTCCCACACAAGCTCGGTGACATTTACGTTCAATTAATGTAAATGACCTTCGTTTTCTTTGCACGCTGTTATGTTTTTTTTGTGCATCGCAGTAATAGTATCAATAAAATGTTTCCTGAAATAGATGAAGCATATGACAGTACAACGCTAACATTTTGTACTTTATTTCATTTCCTTTTCGGATTTTGCAAGTATTTTTCAAAAGTGGAAATTCGCCGCTCGTATCAGTGTTGTCCTCTGATACATTTTTCTTTTTACAGAGTTGAATGAAATTGCTCTTCGATCCTCAATTATTTTATTTGGTTTGCGGAGAAATCTCAATTACTGCGCATGAGCCTTTTTGGTTTTCGTTTTCCGTACTATCTTAACAAGATTCGTCGCTTGACGTTGCTATCCCTGACTGATTGCTTGATTGGCTTAGTGATTGATTTAATTTTGGCGCTGGAACAAAGAGATGATATAAGGCTGCATGAAAATGTTTGATTCACGTAGTCAGACCAGACAGAGCCCTATACCGGGAGAAAGGGAGAAGAGTTATCGCTAATGATCACACTTCAAGTCACGTCACCATTGGAAAATAAGGTCAAATTAGGAAAGCCTCAGCCATCATGTCTACACGTGCCTACCAATTTCCAGTTATCATTTCCAACTATTAGTTTATTGAAGATATCACATCTTTGTACTGCGCAGGTGTCTTAAAGCTGGAGTCTGCGATGTCAGATTGCGAAATATGTTAAAGCTCAATTGATTTCAAAAGCAACGTGGACAAAAACACTGCCAGTATTCATTCCAGTCCTGCAGCATAAACGGAATATTTGATGAACAAAAATTCACTTTAGCGACGGGGAATTTTTAAGGGAGAACGACATTAATGAAAAAATAACATTAAAAGGAAAAGATGATGCCAAAGACGTATAATTTCGTAAGTAAGTTTAGCAAATAATATTTTGATGGCCTTAGTACCAAATGGTCCCGTAATGCCTCTCTGTTCTCCAAAGAAGTGCAAAGAGAGACCGCATCAGCAGAGAGGATTTAATGCAAGGATTACATATTGCAACAGACGCCCTTCTGAGTTGTTAATAATCACTTCTTCCACCAACACCACAATAACATGCAGTCATCATAAGCAATAACAGCCTTAGCAAATCACAACAATATCCCCCATTACTACTAATACCACTACTACAATAACCAAACCACTTTTAAATCTCTTTTCTGCAACACCACCACGAGCACCACCATGATCATGAACACCACTCCCGTCACCGTCACCACTACTAGAAACAAGAACAAAATCGGAAGCTTCCCTTCCCCCTTTCCTCTCTGCCCACCATGTCCCTCTCTTTTAAGCTCCGACAAACCATCCAGAATCTGACAGCGTGAACAGAAAGTTTTTTCCAGTCCCCCTCCTCCTGCACTCTGCCTCCCTTACCCTCCCCACTACTAGACCTTCAGCCTTCTCATTCTTACCACCTCGCCTCTCTCTCTCTCTCTCTCTCCCTCTTTCTCTCGCTCGCTCTTTCTCTCTCTTTCTCTCTCTCTCCTGCACAGCAACTTAATGGATTTCGCTCCAACTTCACTCATCCTCTATGCATTTATTCGGCAAAGAATAGCTCACCCTAACTCTTGATCCCAGCAGAGTAATTCCCGTGGACGTGGTTGTGTCTTTCTCTAAAGGGGATTAGAATTGTGGGTGTGCGACGCTGCGAATGGGTATAAGAACGATGAGTGTAAGGGAGAATGGGTGTATAGGGGTGGGGGAGGGGCTATTCTAATGGGTGTGATGGGGAGGGGGGGGGGCTGGTGTACAAGGGATGGGTGAGAGAGGGAGGAGTATAAAGCGAGTGAGTGTGAGTGGTCTGAGTGTAAGGTGAGTAGGAAGAAGATAGAGGGAAATCTTTTATGCAAGGAAATCTGTTTTGTTTATTTTCCATTGTGCTGATGGAGAGAATCGTGGTGTTCGCTATATGTCTTTAATGGAAACACACACACACACACACACACACACACACACACACACACACAGAGAGAGAGAGAGAGAGAGAGAGAGAGAGAGAGAGAGAGAGAGAGAGAGAGAGAGAGAGAGAGAGAGAGAGAGAGAGAGAGAGAGAGAGAGAGAGAGAGAGAGAGAGAGAGAGAGAGAGAAAGAGAAGGATTGAAGTCTTCATGAATGCAGTTTATAGGCAAGCAATCACCGAATGTAATAAATATAAAGTTTTTTTTAACAAACGCATTTTACAAAGAGAAATGGCTAATTTAAATCGGGCTTAGCAAATTCCTTTAAACAGTACAACGGTGAAAATATATAATACGCGCTGCCTTTATTCGTATATCAGTAATGATTTCGCGAAAAATTAAAGCATTATACTCATTTGTTCTTGTAATAACATTTAGCCTGAAGGGGAAACTCATCCTATATATTTGGTAATTGTTGAATATATATTGCGTTTACGTGAGTGTGAGTGGGGATTGGATACACGCGGAAGGAGGAGGAGGAGGAGGAGGAAGAAGAAGAGGAGGAGGAGGAGGGGGAGGGGGAGGAGAAGCAGGAGGAGGAGGGAGGGAATGAGCTGGTTGGCTGACTGGCTGGCTGGTTAGGTTGTTGAGCTTCGTGTCTGTTCTCTATTTCCGATTAATGCATTTGTGTGTAGGTGTGTTTATCTGAGTGTGTTTATGTGCGTGTCTCCTGGATATGGGTATTATGGCAGAGATGACTACTATAAGGAGACAGGGAGAGAGAGAGAGAGAGAGAGAGAGAGAGAGAGAGAGAGAGAGAGAGAGAGGGGGGGGGGGGTCGATGCTCCGGTTTCAGGGATTGGAGGGGATTGGGGGTAAGGAAAGAATTGTGTGGTGTGGATAAGAGAAGGACATGGGTGAAACTCGTGGCGAAGGGCAATGACACACACACACACACACACACACACACACACTCTCTCTCTCTCTCTCTCTCTCTCTCTCTCTCTCTCTCTGAAAAACAAACACCCATCAGATAATTTCCTCAAAGACATTATATTTTAGTATTTGTTTATTCTGATGGATCTGATAGCGGTATGGGGATGTTTTGCTCCCCGTCAGAAGGGAAATGGCATCAGATATCTTCCCCAAAGGCATCAGTTTCCGGAATCAGTTCGAAGTATCGCCATGTTTGTTGATTTTGACTCATCTGAGCGAGGGATATTTTCGAGGGATGTTTTTATTTATTTATTTAATTTTTTTTTTGCAGCAGCGTCGCGTTAGTAGGACAGTGGGACCGCCAGCATCATCAGCAGCACCAGCCAGAAGCACCATCAGCAGCAGCAGCAATAGTATTACGTTAATCTAAGTGCGAGAATATCTGGCTCTGTACTCGTAGCCGTATCTCATGTTAGTCTATTTTTCCTCTACCATCCCCACGCATTTTGTCTCTCCGTCTGTGTTGTCTCCCACTTGCATCCTTTAACCGCCCCCTCCCTCTCCCCCCACCCCCCAATACCGTGTTCTTTTCCTTCTTGCCCTTTTCTTTCATCATCCCTTCCTCCCTTCAACTTTTTCCTTCCTCCCCCCCCCATTTTCTTTTACAATTCAGTGTCCTCTTTTAATTTTCTGTAGTCCTCCATTCCTTTTCTCCACTTTGCCGGACGAAGAAAGAAAACGGTGACCCGCATTTGCTGCCTGTTCACTTTTTGAGAAGCGCATAGACAAGCGAGTAGATAGGAACACACACACACACACACACACACACACACACACACACACACACCATGGCGTTTTTGGTACAGCGTTGCGTGTGTATGTGTAAGAGACATCATAGTGTGGAAGAAAGAGATAGAAAAGTATGCTACACAAGAAAAATATACTACACAACATGTATTTCTTTTAAAGTTTATGTTTATTAATCTTTTTTAATCTCTTAATCTCTTTAATGGGTTACTTTAGGATTTATGCTTGACCTTATTCATAGTTTTGCATTTTGTAATTATAAGCCGGCCGTTCAAATGCGGTTATCTGGCGTTCGGGATATTCAGTGATGATGATTCGTAAATATTATAAGCAGCTCACTGACTAGATGTGTGTGTGTGTGTGTGTGTGTGTGTGTGTGTGTGTGTGTATCTGCTGCTCACAAATGTTTTATTTTTTTGGAGATAACGTAAGTGCTTTGCATAAATTCAATTTGGTAAGTATCGTTTTTTCAATGTTAATTCAGTCATAGGTATATATATTTTTTGATTATCTTTTTTTTTTTTTTTTTTTGCCAGGCAGCAGTCAGCAGTGGATAAAAGCGAGTGCTGGTGTTTATTTATTTATTTATCTATTTTGATGCTGGTAATGAAATGAATATTACGTCTTTGTGTTGTAACTTTTTTGCAGCGTTATTAGCATACTCGAATTAAATGTTGTGCACGGATTTCACGCGACGCTGGAGAGAAAAAAAACTATTCTGAAAAAACGGAAAGTGTAAGATTGGTCATACGTACCGCAGCAAAAGGCAAATTCCTCAACGTAACGTAATATTCATTAACATAATCATGATTTCATTCATTCCGTATTCGTAATCGTATTCATAGTTATTGTATATTTTTTGCATTTGCATTGGCGTTCATAATTACATTAGAGGATTGACTTTCATATCCGAATACGAAGCTGTGTTTAATCTGTGCCCAGGCGAGGTGCGTTTGTCGCTCTGCTTCCGCTCGGTATAGTTTTAGAAGCGAAGCAATTTGTTCTCTGACTGAATACAGAAAATGTTAATACGAGTGCAGTAAGGCTTGATATTATGTTGAGGTGTCTTTGAAATCTGTCGGTATACAAGGAAGTATTTATTGGAGATGCTACTTTTGCCTTTATCATCATGCTTGTAAAGATTAGATTAGAGAGCCTCAGTACTTAATGATTTGATGTGTGTCTTGAGGCAGTAGGTATTGAAAAAAAAAAAAAAAAAAAAAACTATACTACCAATATCTGTTACATATTGTGTAGTAAACCATTTACAGTTATTCCAAGACCTATGTGACAAGGTATTAGTTTTTTGCGTCTTCTGAAGTATTTGTATTGAGTTTCATCCAATAGTGCTTCTCAAACCAGTCCTCTTTCGCACACAATACGGACAATAGTCGAAAGTACAAAGTGAGTATTGTATATTGTGTTGTGCGCGTGGAGTATATTGTGCCATTGATGTCCACTGCTCACACTAACGGACTTCCAGAATAGTCCGAGCACCTCACAATCTTGCTCTCCAAAGTTCCCCCTTCCTCTCTCAGTCCGACATTGTGAGAGGCGCAGTACCTCCTCCATCACATCCCGTTACCCCCCTCCTCCCCCATCGCCCCATCGGCCCATCACTGGCAACATAAGTCATTCAGAGTTTGACAATACTTTAAAGACTCCATATTGCCTCCAGAGAACTTATACTTGTGAGGAAAGTAAGGCTCGCAGGATATTTCTTCTCACAAAACTTGCTGCGCGACTTCATATAACGTGTTTGAATTCTACAGTGGTCTTCTCTAGCAAAACAAGAATACGTGTTAGAGGTCGTACTGGATGAAGATGGAAGTGTAATAGTACATGTTGAATTAGAGGTATGTAATAGTGGCCTTCTTTGGGTTGTGATATTGCCTACCATTATCACTGCGACTATCATCAGCGTCATTACCACCATCGAGTTCCAAAGGAGTCACCCAGAATAACAGAGTATCAGACTGACTTTTTTCTTTGTATCTCCCTCTCCCTCTCTCCCTCTGCATTTCATATTCCAAGCTTTTCTTGACCTTTTTCTCTATTCTTTTCATCTTCTTTCGTCACCCTCTCACATCACAGCTGAGAAATATGGAACACTTTGGTTATTTCTCCTCATGTCCTTAGATGCAACAAAATAAAAAAAGAAAGAAAAGAAATAAGAGAACGAAGCATTTTCTCGATTAATTAAGTAACTATCATGAGTGCCGGGCAAGACAGCACCCACCTCCTTGATATTTCCAGAGACCAGGATTACCAAACTTTCTCCTGGCCAAGTATTTCGTAAAGACACTTGAAATACGTGCAGGTTCGGCCACCACTTGACACATACGACAACCTGCGCTCCGGGCCGTGTGTTCCCGAGACAAGGGAGGTGAATGTTGCATGTAGTGTAGGACAGGTGATGGGTTCGCAGTCTCTTAAATTATTCATTCGTTGATTTCTGACCTTTTGTTTCGTGTGTGTGTGTGTGTGTGTGTGTGTGTGTGTGTGTGTTTGGATGAGTTTTTAAATTGAAGTGTTAGTTTAGTTTGTTTTATTGCTTTTTTGTTGTTTGTTTATTTGATGATGATGATGATGATGATGGTGTTTTTGTTGTTGTTGTTGTTGTTGTTGTTGTTGTTGTTGTTGTTACTACTACTACTACTACTACTACTACTACTACTACTACTACTACTACTACTACTACTACTACTACTACTGCTACTACTATTACTACTACTACTATTACAACAACAACAACAACAACAACAACTATTACTACTACTACTATTACTACTACTGCTCCTACTACTACTGCTAATACTACTAACCCCTCCCTTAACATCCCACACACACACAAAAAAACTTTCCAGCATTACACCGATCTTTTTTTCCATCAGTGAACTAGAGGGAGCACTCAGACCACTTATATACTCCCTCTTATCTCCTTCCCACATCCCCCTGTCATCTTCCACTGCCCTTTCAGCAACACACACTATATTTTACTTCCATGATGACGTAAGCGGCTCAGTGTGTATAGCAGCGGAACACTACACGGGGACACACACACACACACATACACACACACACACACACACACACACACACTGCTGTTGATGATGATGCTTTAGGAAATATCTCGTATGATATAAACTTCCACTTTCCTCTTTGCTGCACGTAATACTTTCAAATGAGGGCACGTACGATATAATTATCATGGCTGCCTGGACTTGCATAAACTATTAGCGCTTGTATAGCGGTTGTGTACAAGTGAATACGAATGTGTGAGGAGTAATGGTTGTGTGATGGAATTAAGGAATGTATAGAAAGGAGGCAAGAGATGAGGAGTATAAGCAAAGGAGAAGATGAAGAGAGGAATAGCTGCCTTGTTTAGTTTAACTGGGATTTTAGTATTGAGCCTTACGCTCTTAAACACGAAAAGAGGAACAGGGACAAGGAATAGGAAAACGAGGTAGCGTGGATGGAGATAAAGATAAGAGAGGAGTGAGAGACAAAGAGAAAGTGTTATTCAACTACTCTTTTTTCACCTTCTCACATTTTTATGCCTAAAAGAAAGAATGATAATGGATAAAAGGTAGAGGATGATGAAGAGGAGGAAGACGAGGAGGAGAAGGAGGAGGAGGAGGAGGAGGAGGAGGAGGAGGAGGAGGAGGAGGAAGAAAAAGAAGAGTTGTAGTTACGTAAGAGGTTGTTGATCCACCCAACAGCATAAGAACAGACAGGTCAAGTGGCGTCTTCCTGAGGATATTGGTATAAATCTACTCTTATTGACTGACAACAAAGTGTACAAGGAGGATATTACTACTGTTTTGTCCTTGCCTTCCTGTGTGTTGCAGAGGGTGAAGAATGCTGGCCTGTGCCATAGGTATATATAATATATATATATATATATATATAT
>CM035203.1:8742841-8754954 GCA_020233015.1 Callinectes sapidus | reverse complement strand
AACGAGAGCGAGAGAGAGAGAGAAAGAGGAAACAAACAAGTAATCACCCAAACAAGCGAAGGCAAGCCAAATAAACTGAAAATACAAGAGAATAAAGACCATAAAACCAGGAGAAACGAGGAATACAAGCAAACGAGAAGAAGGAATACTGGAATACGGGAATACTGGAATACTGAAGGCGTAGCAGCAGAAGGGAGCAAGGGAGGGAATGGTTACACACACAATTTACACACGCACGTAGGTATGGGGTACGCGAGGCTGTAGCATATATATGGGTGAGCCTGTGTGCGTGCGTGTGGGTGGGTGTGTGTAACTGTGTATGTGTGCATGTGGGTGTGTTATGGTGGTCTTACTGGAGAGAAAGGGAATACAGTGGTGGTGGTGGTGGGTGGTGGTGGGTGGTGGTGGTGGTGGTGTTGTCGAGGAAGGCTAAGGTATCATTGTGGGTCATGCCATTGGCTTTAAAGTATCGACTAGCACATTCCTCCGGCCACCCGCTCCTCAACACGTGGATCCATCAATATTTCAGGCATTTATGTACATTGTTCTGTTTTCTCTCTGTTCTCTCTCTCTCTCTCTCTCTCTCTCTCTCTCTCTCTCTCTCTCTCTCTCTCTCTCTCTCTCTCTCTCTCTCCTTCCATTCATCACAATTAAAACCACTTATGATAATGGAGGCTCTTCTTTTTCGCCCTAAGAGGAAATGAGAGAGGACTTCTTCTCCATATCAAAGACGCTGTGCTTTTTTTTTTTTTTTTTTTTTTTGCCTTTTTTTTTAAGGGTAATGGTTATGAGGGTATAAAGAGCGAATTTTAACCTTTATCGCATGCTTTTCTTTCTTCTTTTCCTTTGTGTAGTTTTTTTTTTTTTTTTTTTTGTCTTTTTTCTGTCGTTTTCGTATTCTGTTAAGTTTTTTTTTCGTTTTTATTTTTTTTATTTTCTTAATTCGTTTTGTGTGTTTTTTTGTTTCTATTTTTCTTTTCGGATTTTTTTATTTTATCTATTGGTGTTGTTTTAATTCGCGTTCTATTTCTATCTCCATGGTTAATTGCTATGATTATTCTCTCCATTTCTATTCATCCGTTCAGTAAGTATCCTACTCCCGTTCTTTTCTACCTACTTCCCTATGCTATACCCAAAGACTTTTTTCCACATTCATTCATTCCTTTTGTCTGTTATTTCTTTTTATTCCACTTCTAAGACCTGTCCTCTCTTTCGTCATTCCTTTTTGTCGTCAGTTCCTTTGTTCATTTAGTATTACATATTCACTTTTCATTCATTCATCTTTTTTCCTATTTTTTTTTCGTATCTTCCTTACTTCTTTATTCCTTACCCTCCATATTCCTCTTTACTCTCAAATTCACTCTACTCTCCGATGCGACGATACACACGCTCTTCTCCCATTTTATCCCTTTCCTTTTATCCTCTTCTATTCTCTCTAGTACGCACACCCATAGTCTTTATTCATTCCTTTTGTCTCCGGTTCTCGTTGTTCACCCCTACTCCTCTATTCCCTTCCCAGCCTCCAATCAGGGACACACAGCTGCTGATGGCGAGGTTCCGGGACGCTTGGGGTGAGATAAAAAGAATAGTGAGGGACTGAGGGTGGGAGTGTGGCGTGGCAGTGCGGGTGGAGTGAGGAATGGCAGGTGGTGACGGGCGCAGTGTAAGGGCGATAGGGTGGAGAGGGAGGCTATGAGAGACTTATGGACCAGCTACCTACACTATCTCTCACCCCCAACCCCCTTCGAGTTTATGAGTGCACGGAGGGGTCGGGGAATGGGCAGAAAATTGAAATAAAGGCAGGAAAAAAAAATGTATGGAGATGGTAAAAATGGTTGTAGTGTCTGGTGGGCGTGGGAAGTGTGTGAGTGTTAGTGGGTTATGGCTGTGAGTTTACGGGGGTGTGTAGTGTGTGTAGTGTGTGTGTGTGTGTGTGTGTGTGTATGTGTGTGTGTGTGTGTGTGTGTGTGTGTGTGTGTGTGTGTGTGTGTGTGTGTGTGTGTGTGTGTGTGTGTGTGTGTGTGTGTGTGTGTGTGTGTGTAATAACTGTTTCAAAGGTATTGTATGTAGAAGAGGTGACAGAAGGTTATTGCATATTCGACATTGCTGTTGCTACTATCACTATAACAACAACGACAACAACAACAACAACAACAAGAGCAGCAACAATCATCAACACTATCGAAACAACAACACTAACAACAACACTAACAGCAACACTAACAACAACAACAACAATCAACACTATCAAAACTACTACTACTACTACTACTACTACTACTACTACTACTACTACTACTACTACTACTACTACTACTACTACTACTACTACTTCTACTACTACCACCACCACCACTACCAGCACATTACCATCAACACCACCACTACAGAAACCACCTAAACTAACACTCAAACAATAGTAATAATATGTAATGATAATGTTGATGATAGTAGCAATAATAATGATAATAATAATAATAATAATAATAATAATAATAATAATAATAATAATAATAATAATAATAATAATAACAATGATAATAGTAATAGTGATAATAATGAAGGCAAAATTCATATCACACCAACACTCACACACTCTCTCTCTCTCTCTCTCTCCCTCGTCAAAGTAAAGCACAACAGAGCCGCTGTTCTAACTCGTTGGCAGAATTTATTTACCTTTCTGTTACGAACCGGTGTCCTGTCACCTGCCGGCCGCCTCTTCCCTACAGACGATGCCTCAACAAAGTAAGCCATTAGCGAACTGTCAAAACAATGATAGAACGCCGTGGTTGGTGGGGGTGGTAGAGGTGATGGTGGTGGTGGTGATGGTGGTGGTGATGGTGGTGGTGCTTAGAGTGCAGAAGCGGAAGGAAGTCGAGGTGGATATGAGTAATGTCCTTGCATTTTTTGTGTCTGATTGTGTGTGTTTTGCTTGTGTTTCTGCCTGTCTGTATTTCATGAAGGTATTGCGCCGTGTAGGGTTTAAATGGGAGTGTGGAGGAGGTTGAGGGGGGGATTTAATTAATGTTCCTCCATGCATCTTTTGTGTCTTCTCTTTTTTTCGTCTTTTATGTGTTTTCCTTGTGTGTCTGTATCTCTGCCTGTTTTATGCAGGAACCGACACGTGTATACCTGGTAAACTCTTGCTGATTCTCGTGGCTTATTCCTTTTTTTTTTTCTTTTGTTCAATTTGCTGGTGTCTGTCTGCTTGCATGCTCTATACAGGGACTGCCACGTGTAGGTCACCAGCTTACAATGGTCTCTTATATTGTTTTTCTTTCTTTTCTGTGTGTGTGTGTGTGTGTGTGTGTGTGTGTGTGTGTGTGTGTGTGTGTGTGTGTGTGTGTGTGTGTGAGGGATGGGGGGATAAGAAGGAATAATAAGGAATAGAAGTTTTAAGGTCGTAGTGATGTCACCCCTTTTGCAGAGGAATAATGTGTGAAAAGGATGCTTAGAAGAAATGAAAACAAAACAACTCACCCGAACAATTTTTCTTTTTTTCTGTCACGCTTCTCTTTCCCTTCTTGCAAACTTGAAAACAAACAAACAAATAAAAAATAAAATGATACCATAAAAAAAAAAAAAAACGTTTTCCTCTGCACTGGATAATTAATATGCACACGACACACCCCTCAGTATTTACTTTCCTGTATTTTTCTTGGCAATAAGTGTCGAGGAATAGTGTCTTGGAGTGTGCCGGTAGTAATTCATGAGCAACGGTAAAGGACACGAGGCTGTTTTTGAGGGCGTTTCGTCCCCCACACTATCGATGTCTTTTATAATGTAGCGGCCCTCTAAAGGACACTGGGCTAATGTGGCTTGTTTTGTCTCGGAATTTTCTGTTTCCGTATTATAATGGGTATTTATTTGTGGTTGTGTGTGTGTGTGTGTGTGTGTGTGTGTGTGTGTGTGTGTGTGTGTGTGTGTGTGTGTGTGTGTGTGTGTGTGTGTGTGTCTGTGTGTGTATGTTTGTTTCAAGGCCCATTTGTGCCAATATTTATTTATTGATTTAATTTCTATAAGCACTTATTTTTTCATCATTTTTTTTCTGTTTAATACTATTCTTCTTCCTCCTCCTCCTCCTCTTCCTCCTCCATATTGTTGATAATAATAATGCTAATTGTAATGCTAATGACAATTTTAATGATATTGATAATAATAATAATAATAATAATAATAATAATAATAATAATAATAATAATAATAATGATAATAATAACAATCCTGTTCGGCTAGCGAATCTTCCATTTTCCGCTCAATAATAATAATAATAATAAAAAAAAAAAAATAATAATAATAATAACAACAAAAATGATAATAATGATACAGTACAACACCAATTTGATCTTTGAGGAAGAGGAAGGAAGGAGTGGGGCAGGTGCAGTAAGTTAGGTACGAATGGTGGGACCTTTTTTTTCTTTTTCATAGGAAGCAGAATAAAAAGTGCAAAGTTCAGTTTAATAGGTTTCTCACAGCGATTTAATGTCCCTTTATGATCCTTAATTGGTGTCATTAGATCAGATTTCCCTCCAAAAGATAACGTTATCATGTGATTTGGTCATGCGAGCCCTGATGCTGATAGTGACGATGATGTAAGTGATGGTGAGGCCTATGTATTTTGTTGTTGTTGTTGTTGTTGTTGTTGTTGTTGTTGTTGTTGTTGTTGTGTTTGCTGCTGCTGCTTTTACTACTACTACTACTACTACTACTACTACTACTACTACTACTACTACTACTACTACTACTACTACTACTACTACTACTACTACTTTTTTGTTATTGTCGGTGTTAATAGTGGTAGTATTTGTGGTGATGCAGGTGTTGATGGTGGTGGTGGTGGTGGTGATGGTGTTTTTTTTTTTACATCTTTCCTTTCGTCTTGTTCATCTTGTTTTCCTGTTATCGTGTCCTTGCTCTTGTTATTCTTGTTCTCCTTCCTTCTTATTGTTCTCCTTCTTTTTCTTCTCGTCTTCTTTTCTTTCTATCTTTATTACACATCATATTCTCTATTACAAAAAAGGGAGGAAGAAGAAACATCCCACACACGGCACTGCTCTCCTGCATTACGGGTCTCCTTCACAGTGCAAATACGCTTTACCTTCACATCTTTATTACTTCAATTTCAGAATCCCTCCAGGCGGGGCAGGAACCGTAGCACAGGATGGCCCGTAATGACACCATCCGGACTAAGAATTTATTAGGAACACCACGTCCTTGCCTCTTATACCGCTCTTCCCTTAACCTTCCTTACCTCTCACCCATTTAGGTATCCAGACGAGTTTGTTGGCTCCAATTTTGGTTTCATTATCATGTGCTTTTTTTCTCTGTTCTTTGGTTAACGTGGAGGACTTTAGAGCGTAGTGTAAAACGGAAGCCATCTTTGGTATGCTTCAGTTTCTTGTCAGCGTGGTAGAGTGTAAGTGTGTGTGATCTTTTTTTTTTGTATGTGTGTGTGTTATGTGTATGCACGTCTGCCTGCCTGACAAGCCTGCTGACATCCCCGAAGTACGTACGTGTTCTTCCGGAAAAAAAAAGAAAGAATGAAAAAAAAATTCGTGATAGCCTGACGCGCGCCATAAGCGTATCTGTCAGTCGCGATAATTTATGGCGGCATTTCCCATGTAAATGTTGAGCGGCGGCGGCGTCCTGGCCTTGCATGTTTGTTCCGATATTCCCCGTCACTCCTGCCGCCGCCACCCCATCCATCCCACCCCTTCCCATCCTCCCTCCCCGCGGTGCTCCATCACGCCCGCTGCCTGTTCCATCACGCCCACCGCCCCTCCGTCACTCGCTACCCCAGCCTATCACTACTCCAGCTTCCTCATCACGGCCGTCGCCTTCCCTCATCACTTTTACCGTATCTTCATCACTCTGCTGCCTCCTCATTACTTCCAGCGCTCCTCCCCATCACCGCTCGAGCACCCCGTCACTCATTCCACCACCCCCCCTCCTCCACTCACTCCCCGCCACCTCATTACTTGCACACACCCTCATATTTACTCCTGCCGCTTCTATAATACAACCGCATACATTCTCCCCCTTCACCCCCATTCTCTCTCTCTCTCTCTCTCTCTCTCTCCTCTCTCTCTCTCTCTCTCTCTCTCTCTCTCTCTCTCTCTCTCTCTCTCTCTCTCTCTCTCTCTCTCTCTCTCTCTCTCTCTCTCTCTCTCCACTTATAATGTAAATCGTCCACCTGTTAATTTCCTTACCCATTTTTTTCTGTCTTTATCTGTTACATATTTATTTTAAACTTTTTTTCCGTAATGCTGTCTCTGTGTTGTTATTTTTACCTGTTTCTTTTCTTTTGTTTTTCTCAGAACTTTTTTTTCCCCCAAAATTATTCCTTTTCTGCGTCTCCCCTTTCCGTTACCATCGTCTTTCTTCAGCTATTCCGCGTTTAACTTGTTTCTTTTATCACCTTTCATTCTTTATCTCTTCCTTTCCTCACTTGTGTTGTTTCCTAAGTTGTTTCTTTCGTTCTTTTCTAAACGTTTCCTTTTCCCCTCTCTTTACTATCGTACTTTTTGCACCTGGGTCTTCCGTCATTTATATATATATATATATATATATATATATATATATTTTTTTTATAATACTTCACATACTATTTGTCCATCACTTAACTACACCAGCTCCATTATATATATTTACGTCTTATGTGCAGAAGCTTTCTATCCTCGAGTGCAAATTTATTTTCCATTTTCTCATTATTATTTGCAGCTACGATTTGATTTTGGCCTCATAAATATCCGTTTGTGTTTCATATTTCTTCTCTGTCGTATTGTAAGGTAAGGCATTAACTCTGTCGGGATGTATATAGAGCAGTGGTTCTCAAAGTGGGCGGTACCGCTCCCCTGGGGGCGGTGAAACGATCTTGGGGGGCGGTGAGGCAAAAGGGGGCGGTAGGGGGGCGGTAGGGTGGCATCAGAAGCAGCTAATATTTAAGTTTGTTTTTACAAAACCTAAATGACATAAAACATGACCTGACAGGTTGTTTTTGTTTATCCTTCTCCACGGACTACCACTTTTGAGCCTGTGTTTTCAATTTGAAAAAAAAAGAATATATATATACATATATATATATATATATATATATATATATATATATATATATATATATATATATATATATATATGGTAAATTTGTGTTCGCCTGTGTGTGTGAGGGGGGCGCTAGGAATCCACCTGTTAACCAAGGGGCCGCTAGCCAGTAAAAGTTTGAGAACCACTGATGTAAAACATCACTAATTTATTCAGACACACATTACCTTGCTAATAATAATGTCACTAAATGCCACTAAAGGAAAGTTTGCAGGGAACACCCTAGAGAAAGATCGAGCGAGATATTATTATTTAAAGGTTTATTGTATGGAGCAAATACATACATATTATATACAATATACATGACTGCTATTGCCAGACAATGGTGGTGCGAGTAAAGCAGGCGTTTCGTCATGGCGCTGTGGCGACAATAGCTGCGCTTCAAGTGGGTGGGTGGAGGTGCGGCCAAGAAGGAGCACAGCACCCTCAGTAATAAGGGATGGTCAGTGGGGTGGAGGAGAGCAGCAGCCTACATGGTGGCGGACAAGTAGAGCAGCCCTACTGGTCTCGCGGTGGGTGAGCAGCAAGCCACCACCACTGTCAGGCTGGGCGGATGGTGACTGTGCCGCTCTCAGGGCGGCTGTCGCCGGGCAGCAGGACAGGGGATGGTGGAGGAGTGGTTGGCGATCATCATGCCTCCCACAGTGGCCACACTCCTGCCCCTGGAAGCCGTTGTAAAGCTTTCCCCCTCCCTGGTGCAGTAGCCCAGCCTTAGTCTCTCTGCAAAAGCACGCCGTCTGCCCGGGTCTGCTGTTGGGAGGCGGCCAGCGCCTGGTAGGCAGTGGCGGCGGCGTGCCAGGTAGCCTGGCTGCTTCTTCCTCCCCTCGAGCTGCTGGTGGATCCGGCGGGCTTGCTTGGTGTCGGCACGTCTGACACGCTCCTTCACCTGTCTCCGGCTGAGAGGGACGGGCCGTGTCACCTGTTACCTCTCCCCGGCTCGCCTGGCGGCTGTGTCAGCAGCCTCGTTGCTCTGGATGCCCACATGGCTGGCTATCCAGTTGAGTCTCTCCCGCTGCCCCTGTGCAGCGAGACTCTGCAGGCTGCCCAGAGTGGCTGTGACGAGGCCCACATTGTTGTTGGGATGGCGCTACTAGAGGACCTGCAGCCCCGCTGCCCCCCTGGAGTCAGTGTGCAGCACAACGGTGGCCTCCTCACGGTGCTGGGCGTGCTCCCGGCCCAGTTGGATAGCCACCAGCTCCGTGTGCAGCGTGGAGCAGCACCAATGGTCATCCATCAGCTGTCTAGTCACGGGGAACAGCAGCAGCGGTGGAGGAGGCGCTGGGGAGAGAGGAGACGCAAATTAATATTGTTCATCAATTAAATACATTCACTTAATTCGGTTATAACACAAGAAATGAAGGGAGGAAGATGCTGCAACAAGATATCACATCTTTATGTGGCAGGTCCTGTAGCAAACAAATATAGCGAGAGATTTCTACCTATTATCATCCCCTGCCTATTGATTAAGCACACACACACACACACACACACACACACACACACACACACACACACACACACACACACACACACACACACACACACGCACACACACCTCAAAATCCCCGAAAAAATCACTTCACAATGCTAGATATGGAGAGCCAATATAACAGTATTACAACATCACACACACACACACACACACACACACACACACGCACGGTAAGCATACAGTAACTCATGCTATATATGGCATATAAATCAGGAAGGCAAGGGGGCAGGGAGGCGCCCGCTGCCCTATGACGTCACAGCTGATGACGTCACAGCTGATGACGTCACGGCTGATGACGTCACAGCTGCTCTATATTTACGTAGCGTAAACCATTTTAAAAATGACCCCTCGATAAAACGATGTTAGATCAAACTAAGGTACCTGTTCCGACGTGATAAATAGAATAACTAATTCCCAAAGTATAAACACACTCCTAACAACAGTAATTCTAAAGAAATTCTACGGGAAAAAAACGTGTTTTATAAAAATATGACCCTTTTTAACACTTGTTAAATATCCATTAACTACCACTTCAAGGGAACCAAAACCCATTTCAAAACAATTGATTAGTTATTCTTAATTATTTGAAACACTTTAGAGTGAGTTAAAGGCAGAAATAAACTATTGACAGGCTGATAAATAAGTTATTAATGTAACTTTGACACCGCTAAATAACACTTTTCCTCTCCACTCATTTCACTGAAATTTAGGCATAAAATATCATTGTATATGGTCTATATTTTGCAAATAATAACAACTTGATACAGCCTTAAATAAAAAAGGGCATTGGGCGTTCCAAGAAATTTAGCGCAAAAATCCCTTCTTATTTACCACCCTAATAACGCCAACCACAGCTATCTCCACCCCTTACACACACGGAAATGATTTGAAACTCACCGCAGTATTCACAGAAAGCGTTAAATTTGAGTATTGATCCCAAATAAACAGTCCAGAAACGAAGAAAATATCCTGATAAATGAGCCGGCTGGCGGAGGCCCCGTGGTGGGGTACTGCCCTCCCCCCTATCTCACTCCCACCTTCATTAAACTTAAACTTGACCACGAAAGCTATGTCTGAATGGCTCATATGAAAGCTTAATACCATTGCTGCATACTGTGGCAAGATGAGCCTGTAATGATTGACAGATATGGCTTGAAATGACCGATGAAATAAGAATCCAAGAGTATTCATGGATATTGACTAATTTTAGGTATGTTTTACTGTTCCTGTCAATTTTTCTTCTCGTGCACAATAAGGTGAAACATCAAGTTAATTTTGGTGTGATATATGAAGAGTGTGTATTCATGTGTATTGATTCCTTTTAGAGAATAGTTTTGGTACGGAAGAGAAAATTATATTAATGTTGAAACGCATTTAACTTTCTCCTTTCGATAAAAAGTTGCTCTTTTTTGTGTGTGGCATTGTGTGTGTGTGTGTGTGTGTGTGTGTGTGTGTGTGTGTGTGTGTGTGTGTGTGTCTGAGTGTGTGTGTGTGCGTGTGCGTGTGCATGTGTGCGCGCACGTGTGTGGGACGTATTGACTTGTCTGAACTCCAACCTTGCCACTCCACTGTGTGGTGTTGGCAGGTGTAAAACATTTAGATTAATGTTGTGTGTAGCGACGTCCAAGTGTGTGTGTGTGTGTGTGTGTGTGTGTGTGTGTGTGTGTGTGTGTGTGTGTGTGTGTGCGTGCGTGTGTGTGTGTGTGTGTGTGTGTGTGTGTGTGTGTGTGTGTGTGTGAGAGAGAGAGAGAGAGAGAGAGAGAGAGAGAGAGAGAGAGAGAGAGAGAGAGAGAGAGAGTTTGAAGTCTTTATATTTTTCCTGTGATATTGCTTTGATTTCCAGAGAACAATAGTGTAAAGTTGGGCGGAAGCTGACATCTCGCCTCGGACTTGAGCGCTTGAGAAGAAAAAGAGGACGTGAGAAGATGAAGGTAACATTTGCACTCACCACTTTCCTACTATTAATTAGAGTAGAATAGTACATCAACATTTCACTGGACCAGGGAAAAAAAGGAATGCCCTTTTTAGCCGTCACTTATGTATCGTTACCCTTTGGTTAACCTTTAGACGCTGCATGGTTATTTTATTAGGTAACATCGATACCCTTAAGAAAAATTATGAAAAAAAAAAAAATAAATAAAAAGATAAAAAAACCCTGATAAAAATGCCACCCAACTAAGAGATATAAGAAAAAAAAAAAACCGAAACACACAGAAAGACTAAAAAAAACATCACGAAACCAAACTAGTGGTGGTGGTAGTGGTGGTGGTGGTGGTGGTGGTGGTGGTGGCTGAGGCAATGGCGGCGGTGGTGGTGATAGTGGCTGCGTGTGTGATGTATAGCGGCCCTTCCTTAACCCCCCTCTTAGCGCCGCCATTAGTGTAGTGGTGAGGGTGAGGGAAGGCTTATTTGTGGCTTTATTTATCTCCTCCTTCCTCACCACCCTGCTGCCATTGCCGTACTGGAGAGCGCCAGGGGAAGGACATGACGAAGGCGACGAAGGGGAGGGCTGAAATGGGTTTAAGTTGGGTCAGGATATAGAAAGGAAGGAAAAAAGGAAGGAGGGATGGGTGGATGGTGGAAATGAAGGAAGGAAGGAATGATGGAGGGAAAGAAGGAAGGAAGGAAGGAAGGATGGATGGTGGAAATTAAGGAAGGAAGGAAGGAAGGAAGGAAGGATGGATGGCGGAAATGAAGGAAGAAGGGATGGTGGAAAAGAATGAATGAAGGAAGGAAGGTAGAGAAAGATAAAAAAAGAGGAAAACGAAGAGGAGGATGAAAAAAAGAACTTAAAGGAAGAGGAGCAACTATTGAAGAGGAAAACACAAGAAAAATGAATAGGAGGAAAAGAAATCAAATGACGATAAAGAGGAACAACACCAATGATAACGCTAATGATAGTAACAATAACAAGAAAAAAACAAAACAAAGAAACAGAAGTACACCGCAGAAGAGAAAAGAGTAACATAAAAAAAACATCATTACCAAAACAAGAAGGAAGAGAAAGAGGAAGATAAAAAAAACAAGCACAGCAAACATTTGGAGGAGGAGGAGGAGGAGGAGGAGGAGGAGGAGGAGGAGGAGGAGGAGGAGGAGGAAGAAGAGAAAGCAGCAGTAGAACAGAGCAATGGAAACCGGAATATGAGAGGATGAGACCCTTTATCAAGTATATTACCGCTGGACTGAAGAAAGAGAAGGAGGAAGAGGAAGAGGAGCATGAATAGGAGGAACCAGTACAGGAAGAGGAGGAGGAGGGAAGAGGGAGGAATGTGAGGCTTTGTATCAAGTAGCATAATAGCGGTGGAGTAACGACAGTATACTCAGCGGCAGTTTAGAGTCGTTCATCACCTCCTGCGTGGTAACGAGCGGCTCTCTCATCGCGGGAGGGAGACGTATCGCTCAAAACTAAAGACAAACGATACGCGATATTTCTTTTCCTTTTTTTTTTTTCTTTTTTATTCTCAATGCTCGTTTGCGATGAGTATTGGAAATGTTCTGTTTTCACATTCTCTCTCTCTCT
>CM035203.1:8702971-8713981 GCA_020233015.1 Callinectes sapidus | reverse complement strand
CTCGCTCGCTCTCTCTCTCTTCTCTCTCTCTCTCTCTCTCTCTCTCTCTCTCTCTCTCTCTCTCTCTCTCTCTCTCTCTCTCTCTCTCTCTCTCTCTCTCTCTCTCTCTCTCTTTTCAAAGCCGTTAGTGGTAGGAAACGTAGACACTTTTCCCCATAATTCTTTTGACGTCCCCACAATTCCATAATTTCCCCTCGGAGCTCAGGCAGGCCCCCCGGGGACAGATAGGTGTTTAGCTGCCGCCAGAGTTACAGAAACTGGCTCTTATTCACACACACACACACACACACACACACACACACACACACACACACACACACACACACACACACACACACACACACACATTCCTTTATAGTTATTACGTCTTTGCTGTTTTATGTAACAGATTTCTTTCTATATTTATTTCCCTTTACTTTTACTATTTTATGACCCCAACTCAATTTACTTATTTGTTTTTATGTAAGAAGGTGTGTGTCTAAGTTTGGCAAAAGAGATATTTAAAAAGAGGAAAATGAGCCCCATAGAAAATGCAAGGAATGTCTTTCCGTATAGAGAAAAGTCTGGAAAACAGTCAGGAAATGTAAAAAATCAGTTGGTAATACTGTTATGATAAGTTGTTTGTGTTGTTTATAGATAAGAAGAACTTTAAAATTTACTTATCTTAACAACTAGTGTAGAACTGCTCAATACTGATCATAGATGTCTCCTATGCATTGTACTAGAAAACATTGAAGTGTATCATGCAACTTAAAAAATTTGCCACATCCATTATTTCCTTATGATATATTGGTTCACGGTCACATCCCTTATGTCATCTGAGGGGGAGCGAGGGAGGGAATCAGTGTTTGAGCCCGGCCGTCAGTCCTACCCGTGCCGCGAACTGTCTTATCCTCACACAGTCTCACAGTTGCCTTGGTTTTGTATCTTCCGTGTATTGCGTTGAGCTGAACGTTGCCGCGCTGCGTTTGTCACATGCAAGGGTAATGTTGGTGAAACGAGGGGTAATTTTTTTTTACTTTTTGCAGCGTTTTGTTAAATTCGCTGTAAATTTCCGTCAGTTTTGTTATTTGGTTTGTGAATTTGAAATGTCTGCGCGTCTCTATTTGCATAATTGTAATAACAAGGAAAGCAAGGTACAAAGAAAAGGGAAAGTAGTATGGTTGGATTGATGTTGACGGGTACCAAGTGAAAGGAAAAAAAATAGCTATGATTGTAGGAAAAACTGATAAAAACTGATAGCCAATAACTACAAATAAAAAATTAAGTATGAAAAATAACTTTGTTTATTATTTGTAACACACACACACACACACACACACAACGGGAAAAAAAAACACGAAATGAGGTAAAAAAAAGAAACTGTCGCTCACTATTTACATAAAAACGAGGTACATATACAAGAAAAAAAAACACCCTAAAACTAACATATATGGATAGCTAACATTCCCAACATGAAAAAGAAAAACGATGCAAGGAGAACCCAGGTATGGATGAATGGCCAATATTTACAACACAGATTAAAGTGTTTTGTCAAGTTCAGGCAGCACTAACGACCACGATAAGGCAATTCATCACGGGCAATTGCAAACCACTCGAGAAAAATGACCACTTACCGATCCTTACGCTCTTTTTTTCTTCTTATTTCGGTAGAATATTCCTGGAATTACTTATCGCTCATTGGTTTTCGGTCATAAAAAATCGTATGGTGTGTTTGTCCGAGTGTTTCTCGTTTTTATAAGGATATTTGGTGATAAAGGTTTGGTGTTCATGGTTATTGAAGTTTTATTATGCTTGAATTACACAATAAATGTTGCGAGGCTTTTGAATGTAATGGGGCAGGTGAGGTGAGGTGAGGTGAGGTGCACACAACACAGTGCTAATCAAACCCACGGCCAAATTCTTTCTCCTTTTGTGTTGTCATAAAATTCAAGCATAATCCGTAAAGTGTTAAAGACGTCCAATGTGTCACTATTGCGTGCACTTAAAGTTTATTTTGGTCTCGCGGGAAGAAGTTTGTTTGTACCTGAGAGGGCCATTAGTTAAACGTCACACTTGTGCTAATGGTGGAGTAATTTCATGGTATGCTGAACGGCGTGAAACATTCGGATAATTAATGCATGAACCAAGGTTTAGGTAAGAGGTTGATTGGCTAATTGGTGCTATAACAATACATATCCGGACTGATTATGCCATTTTGTGATGATTATCCAAAAAAATAATAATAATAAATAAATAAAAACAAAATAAAATAAAAAGGTTCGGACCGAGTTATGTTTGCCTTCTCATTGTGTATATTTAGAATTGTGTAAGGTTTTCAGGCTATCATACTCCCATGTAAACAATTGAAAAATGGCTATAGTGATAAGCAAACGGTCAATATTTAGTGTATAGTAATGATCCATTTTTGAGCAATGATGAATATTGGCTTGCCTTTTCGTCATCGGTTGAAATGCTTGGAATAACTTGATGATTTTAAAAAGCGCACGTACTGACTCTCCTGCTCTGTGTTCCGTTGTAATACTGTATTGAACTGAATGCATTTATTAGCTCTATTGTTGGCAGTCCATTGGCAGGCTTTTTAAAACAATTAATCTTATACTTCATAATAAATAATATACAAATAACTAAATGAATACATAAATGTGTACACACAAAGAACAGTGCATTTCATCATGTTAGTTAAATGTAATGTAGTGCATATTGCTTTACGTTAATTCCGCATGTTTGGCTCGGAATACACGAATATGCATACGCTGTTCAGTAGGAATCAGGTCTTGTGGGGCGGACATGAGAGCGAAACAGGAGTGAGTATGGAGGTCATGAAGGAGGTGGTGGTGGTGGTGGTGGTGGTGGTGATGGTGACGGTGGTAGGAAGATATCTTATTCTTTTTTTTCTCTAGCCAGTGCCACTCCTCCTCCTCCTCCTCCTCCTCCTCCTCCTCCTCCTCCTCCTCCTCCTCCTCCTCCTCCTCCTCCTCCTCCTCCTCCTCCTCCTACTACTACTACTACTACTACTACTACTTCTACTACTACTACTACTACTACTACTGCTTCCACCTTACCACCTACCACTAACACTGCTGTCGTTTCCTCGCTCTGCCTTTCTCAAACTCATCCCTTTGGTTCCTTAATGTTTCCTGTGGCCACATTAACCCTTCCAGATGGTCCTCTGGAAAGCATCACGTATTCTCAGTTACCTTCAATTAATCATCATGTGACTCCCATGCTCTTAACGATCATTAACGAAAGCAAGAGTGAAATGGATATATAGAGAGAAGAATATTACGTAGCGTGTTACTTGAAAAAAAAGAAAGTCAAATACATGGAGAAAATAATAAAGAATGGACTTTTCCCTAATAATAATAACAAAAAATGAATATAAACAAAAAAGTAGATGATGAAAGAAAAATAACAAACGATTATGCAATTAAAAACAGCATTTCATTTCGCAGTTAAAAAAATGCACCAAAATGCGATTATGAGCAGGGTTTGATGGATTCGAGAGCAATGTTATCAAGTGGCAGCAGCAGCAGCAGCAGCAGCACACGTCGGTCTGACCTTCGGCATCGTCTGTTGGAAAACGTCCTGGAGCGCATCCCGGCCTAACCTAAT
This sequence comes from Callinectes sapidus, assembly GCA_020233015.1. Lineage (NCBI taxonomy): Eukaryota > Metazoa > Arthropoda > Malacostraca > Decapoda > Portunidae > Callinectes > Callinectes sapidus. The sequence continues at coordinate 8,710,366 of CM035203.1, read as the reverse complement.
CCCGCGACACACACGCCTCCCTCCTGCTGCTCCCTTTCTCCTCTCGCCACTCCCATTCTCCTCCTGCCCACGCTGTTTGGCCTCGGCACATCACGCCTGGAATACTGAACAGTGCGGGCAGGGAAAGAGGCGAGGCGAGGCGAGATGGGGCAGGGCGAGGTGAGGTGAGGTCGAGGGGTGGCGGGGAAAGGAAGAGAAAAGGGAGGTTAGGATGATAAGAGAATTTTTCTTTAACCCTGTGTTGTATTATACTTCAATTTTCTCTTTATTTTCTTTTTCTTTTCCTTGCGCTTGTAATGCAATGTCTCTCTTTTCTCCTTGTTGTTCACGCTAAGACTTGTTTATCACTCCTGTCGTAATTGTGTTTCCTCTTGGTCTGATGCGCATCACATTTCTCATTATCTTATTTCCTCCTGACTCACAATGCCTCATTTTCTTCCTCGTTTCATTTTCTTCGAAACTATTTTACCTCCGTCTCATCTCTGTATTCCCTTTAATAATTCTTATGTGCGTTGCTTTTGTCTAATTTGCATTGTCCCTTTCTTGATTTTATTTCCGCGAATTATGCCCATGAAAACTGCTTATTGAATTTACATGAATTTTCTCCTCATTTAGTGTTCTTTCATAATTGAATTTGCACGAATTTTCCTTTCGCCTAGTGTTCTTTAATAACATCCAAGTCATCTAATTAAAAACTACTGATGCATTTGAATCCCAAAATTTTCGCGTTGCAGTTGTCAGGTCAACACTCCCACTTGTTTTGGTTGTCCTCATTGCCAGGTGCTCCAAAGCCTCACTCGCTGTGTAATGACTTCGTGACATGCAAACAGAAAAAAAGGGCCACTCCAATGAGAGAGAGAGAGAGAGAGAGAGAGAGAGAGAGAGAGAGAGAGAGAGAGAGAGAGAGAGAGAGAGGTGACAAGCAGCCAAGCAGGTAAACATAGAAGCAGGTAGGCAGGTGAGTTGGGGGTTTGTAATTAAATCCACCAAGGTAAAGTGGCAGTAGGTAGAAGAGGAGGAGGAGGAGGAGGAGGAGGAGGAGGAGGAGGAGGAGGAGGAGGAGGAGGAGGAAGAGGAAGAGGAGGAGGAGGAAGGAGCGTAAGTGAATATAGATTGTTACTGTGGAGTATTTGCAGAGTACACATTTACCAAAGTGTTGATAGTAGCAGTGCCGCGTGGGATTATGGATAATTGAATACCAGATACCATTAGATCCCGGAGGAATTTGCATTGTTGTGTGCAGCGGAACTCATTACAAAACCATCAGTCAGGGAAGTGAATGCTTAAACTGGTAAACTGAAATTAAAGTTACACCGGATTTAATGTATCGAAGGTGTAGTAGGGATGAAGGTGAAATATTTTAACGATTCGACAAATTCTGGGTTTTAACTAGTTAAGGTTACGTGTATGGAAAATAAGTTAAAAATGTCGAAAAAAATATCACAGTAAAAATTCAATGATTAAATTGAATAACACACACACACACACACACACACACACACACACACACACACACACACACACACACACTTGACCTCAATTCAGTAATGAAAAAAAAAGAAAATAGTTCCGTGGAAGTAGGGCAAGAGAAAAAAAATTACTAAAACAAACTGCACCATTAAATACTGAAATAACACCGTCATCTGCTGTGCCTTTCTCGTCTTGGGTTTCAACGTCAGGTCTTTTTTTTCATATACTTCCTGACGCGGCTCGTAGCGACAAACCTAATTTTCGAGCCATTAGGGAGAGAGAGAGAGAGAGAGAGAGAGAGAGAGAGAGAGAGAGAGAGAGAGAGAGAGAGAGAGAGAGAGAGAGAGAGAGAGAGAGAGAAATTCCTTTTAGAATCGAGTGCAGATTTGACCTACATTTTTTCCCTTTTCAATTCCGAGTGATTTCAAGAATTGCAAAGTAGAAAAGAGATTGAAAATTCAACTAAAACAATGAGATAAGAGATTGGAAAGGAAAGAGTGACAAAAAAAAAAAAAAAAACGAAAATTTTAAAAAGGAGAGAGAGAGAGAAAAAAACATAGAAGTTGATGATGAAGTGTAAAAAATAGATGAAAAAAAGATAAATATTAAAAGAAGGAGGATGAATAAGAGAAGGAGGAGGAGGAGGAGGAGGAGAAGAAGAGCTAAGTGAAGGAAACCCAAATGAGAGACGGAGGAAGAAAAAAAATGATGAAGAAACGTTTTTTTTCTTTTGATTTGACAGTATAGACGTGGGAGGGGAAAAAAAATTACTGGAATGAAAGTAGAATTTAAACTGAAAAGCGCAGGATGAAAATGAGAATAAAAAGTCAAGAGAGGTAGGAAAAAAGTGAAAGCTCAGGGCTGTTGGAACAAATAGTCGTGAATAAATGAAAAAGCAAGAAAGAGAGAGAGAAAAAAAGGAGTGTGTGTTTAGGTAGTAGGAGGGACAAAACACGGATTAAAACACGTTCGCGGAAACTCATTTAAAGTATCACAGTGACATTAATTTACGAGAAAACGGGAGACGCTGGAAAAAAAAGGTGAAATTAGAAACAAACCAACATAGCCCTCTCTCTCTCTCTCTCTCTCTCTCTCTCTCTCTCTCCTTCTATCTCTCTCTCTCTCTCTCTCTCTCTCTCTCTCTCTCTCTCTCTCTCTCTCTCTCTCATTAAAAAGCAAACACACCACACTACACCACACAACACCACACCACACCACACCACACCACACCACACCACACCACACACCACCACACAACTGAGCAATAAAACAAGGTCCAGGTTCTTAATTTTCATAGGAGCATGACCTTAACTCACTGGAGCGCGTCAAAAAATTGCTCCGAGGCGCAGCTGCAAGACGTGAATTGCTCGTAAAAGTCGAGTCGTATTGTGAGAGTCAAGTGATCTGTAGCGGGAGGGCTCAAGTGTCATTCGGCGTTTGGTTAAGTTAAGCACGAGTTAGCCTAACTTCTGAAGGCGTTGTTTACTGGTCTATCCCGGGCAGGAGGTGGAGGTGGAGGTGAAGGGGGTGAAGGAGGAGGAGGAGGAGGAGGAGGAGGAGGAGGAGGAGGAGGGCCAAACCGCATCAGATCTTTTGGTCCTTTCATGCCGCTTGGTAACTACTTTTATCTACAGGGAAGAGAGACGGGACAGAATAGGAGAAGGTTCCTCACCACCTACCACTCTCTCCAGATTTTCCTAACGTGGAAGATAGTTGGGAAAAGCAGTATGCAGTATAGAATTATACAGGAAAAGTTGAAAGGAAATTCTACTATACATCCTGACACCACACCATACCACACCACACCACACCACACCACAGTACAGCACAGCACACCACACCACACCACACCACACCACACCACACCACACACATGTCCCTCTGAAAAAAAAAAATACAATACAATAGTATCGTTAGGAGTCACGCGTACATTTATTCGTACAGGAAGAGAACCTGCTGGGAGTTGACGTTTGAATATTTGCCAATTTAATTTTTTCAGTGATGCAATAGAATTACTGTTTACAATTTCTGAAGGTTAGAAAAAAGTGGTTCGCCTCGTGGGATTGGAAGGGTTTTGAGTATAATCTTAAATCCATTATTCCTTGTAATGTTAAAATGATCTATGATAAAATACTTATTTAGGTTAAGGTTGGTATAACCTTTAAAATAAAATGACAAATTTGAGGAGGCCTTCTCTTATCTCGCGCTTTGTTAAGCTGAATAGATTTTGTGCTTCCAGCTGTTCCTTAAATGGCTTATTTCTCAGTCTTGGAATCATTTTAGTAACTGTACACAATATCTTTTCCAGTTAATCAGCATCTTTTATTTGTGCTAAGGTGGCCAGAACTGTACACAGCATTCAAGCTAAGGACACACCACTGAGTTATATAAAGCAAGTGTAACCATTCCTGATTTATATTCAAAGATTCTTCCATTGAACCCTACTAATTTATATGCCTTTTTCACTGTTTCTGTGCAGTGTTGATTCTTCTTCAGACTTTGTGGGCCGCCGTGGTACAGTGGAACCGCTTGCGCTCTGGGGGCCTTGGGATCCCTGAGTGCATAGGTTCGAATACTGTCTACGGTCTGGGTGGAAATTGTGCGTTCACTCGGGGTAGCGGCCCTCTAGTGGGTGGGCTTTCAGATAGGAGGCCTCTATTAGGTGGTCTCCTTTAGCCCATAAATTCCCATGAAAATACCCACTTTTATAGATAAAAAAAAAAAAAAAAAAAAAAAAAAAACGCCGCAACACCAAGATCTCTTTAATTTTCAGCATTTGCCAGATTGACATTATTCACTCAGTATTTTTCCTGAATATTTTTTTTCTCAATATGTAAGACCTTGCACTTCTCTTAATTGAATTTCATCTACCATTTTCCTGCCCAGTCTGTTGGTTTATTGTCACACTGTAGTTCCTGCCCCTGTGACCCTGACGTTACTTTAATCAATATTTAGGTGTCGTCCATGAAATTACTTATTTTGTAATGGATTCCTTCATCATCACTAATGTATATTATGAAAAGTACTGGACCTAATACAGAACCTTGAGGAACACCGCTATTAACGTTATGCCACTCTGATTCGTCTCCATTGATAACAGTTCCTGTCAGAGAGACAGTCTCCCGGCCATTTCATTGCATTTCCAGGTATGCCGTGAGCTTTTACTTTACTGATTAATCTTTTATGTGGGACAGTGTCGAAAGCTTTCTGGAAATCAAGGTAACTAATATCAACTGCTTTTGTCTCGTCATAAGAAATGAATACTTCATGAAAGAAGAGTAGTAATTTGTTAAGCAGGAGCTCCTGTTTGTGAATCGGTGTTGTGGGTCTTTTATTATTTTATTCTCTTCTAAGAATTTAAGAGTCTTATCTTTGATTACTTTTTCCATCAGCTTGCACACTACTGATGTAAGACTGATTGGCCTGTAATTCTCTGAGAGGGATTTATTTCCTTTTTTGACGATTGGCGTGACATTTGCTGGCTTCCACTCGTGGGGGGGAGACTTTCTCCGTTATTAAAGGAGGAGGAGGAGGATGAAGAGGAGGAGGAGGAGGAGGAGAGGAGGAGGAGGAGGAGGAGGAGGGAGGAGGAAACCCAGAAGGATAAGTATAAGGAAAAGAACAGACCATCCCTGTGTTGGTTGTGAAGTCTCGCGCATAAAAAGGAGGAATCGAGTGGCTAGACTGAGGTTTATCTTCCGTTCCCCACACTTGAGCGAGGGATGAAGGGGACGAGGGAAGGGTGGCCGGTAAAAGAAGGTCCATTGGCAGTGATGGGTGGCGAGGCGAGTGAGGGGAAGGGTAAGAAGAAAGAGGAGGAGAGAGGGAAAGAAAGAAGCATCTCGCTAAAGGCCACAGCTGAGCCGGAGACGTATGAAGGTGAACACAAGAGCAAAAATGACACTAAAATGTTCAACGTGGTGATTTATGTTTTTATGATAATGATAATAATAATGATAATAATAATAATAATAATAATAATAATAATAATAATAATAATAATAATAATAATAATAATAATAACGGTAGCAAAAATAATAAAAATACTACTACTACTACTACCACCACCACCACTATCACTACCACTACCACTACTACTACTAAACATTGGTAATAATAAGTTATAACAAAGATAATAATGATAATTTGATCAGTTATTCATATGATAACACAAACTCTCAGCAACTTATTAGAATAGCATTTTCGGGCAAAAAACAAAAAGAGAAAAAAACAACACAAGCTTGAAAATTATTACGGTAATGACTGCATTGTAAGGACTAATGAGACAACTCTATGATCAACCGTGTGTGTGTGTGTGTGTGTGTGTGTGTGTGTGTGTGTGTACCGAGCGCTAATGAAGGTTGGTATTACGAGCGACAATTGAGCTGTTAATTATTACCATAGGGTGGCACAAGACTTTAAGCAGCGTAAAAACTCTCTCCGTCTCTGTGTTCCAGGGTGGCAGAGGAACAAAGGATTTCTTTCACTATTATAGGCACTAAACGTAGCCTTACTCTTTAGTCGCGTGCCTTTCACTTGAGTTGGGGATCACTGAGTATAAACTGTTCCTACTGGGAAAAGACAAGAATAGCATGACTAGGATTTCTTGTCCGTTTTTTCTCGTGCCTCTATTCTTCCTATGACTTGAAATACGTATTGTTGACTTTACCCAGTGTGTCGCTTTCAGGAAATTTCAGGAAGCTATTGAACCTGGCATCACTAGTGTACCCTTTGTCTCGTTTGTACTTCTTGCAAAATTATGGAGCATTTACAGTTTGAGAAGACGTGCATGTAGATAGAATACCACAAAGAATAAGTATAGAATGTAGTGAATAGAGGTCACGACCATTATAAGGTAGGAAAAAAAGAAAAAACAAAAGGGATTTCAGAAATTCTCCACCTTGGTTCTACTTTCCTTATCAAATTCATGTCGAAGTTATGATTTTTGAGGGATAATTGCAAGATCCATTCGTATAATGTAAGTATTTTTCATCATCAAATCAAAGAAAAACTCGTGAGAGCCAGATTAATGATCTCTGTGATCTTTGAAAATATTTTTTTATAAGTCCAAAGCGGTTCACAATCATGATTCACCCAGCTCGTCTTCGGCTTCTCTCTGCTTCCCCTGTTCTGTGTCCCCTTCCCTGTTCTGCCTTGCGCACTTTGTAATGTTGTTATGTTACGTGCTGATCTCAGACGTTGATGGTGCGGCTTAGTACGGATTAGAGAGAGAGAGAGAGAGAGAGAGAGAGAGAGAGAGAGAGAGAGAGAGAGAGAGAGAGAGAGAGAGAGAGAGAGAGAGAATTAATTTCTAGTATATCCTGCTCTAAGCTCCGCAGTGAGAAATAAATGTAAAGGCCAGCAAAAGAGACATGGAAGGGAGAGGTATGGTTTATGTTAAGGTGGGATGCTTCTGACTTAGAGTAAAGTAATTAGAGCTTGGGATGATGAGACAAAGTAGAGACTGGAGGAGGAGGAGGAGGAGGAGGAGGAGGAGGAGGAGGAGGAGGAGGAGGAGGAGGAGGAGGAGGAGGAGGAGGAGGAAGTGGAGGAGGAGGGTTAAAATGACGGGAGTAGCTAAGGATTACGCGAGAGACGGGGGCGTGGAAGGGAAGAGTAAGAGGGAAGAGGAGGAAGAGGAGGAAGAGGAGGAAGGGGAGAAGTGTTATCAAAGGATCGGGGAGGGAGGTGACTCAGATGAAGAATCCTGAAATACAAGGAACTTTCAGTAGTGGTGATTTTTATTCCTTTTCAGTTCTAAGTGCGTAAATTGGATCGTATGTGGGGAGAGAAAAGAAAGAGAACGAAGAAGTGGGGTGGATGGGGGGGTGGGGGGGGAAATTTGATGAAGAGATGTGTACATGGTTGAGAGAGAGAGAGAGAGAGAGAGAGAGAGAGAGAGAGAGAGAGAGAGAGAGAGAGAGA
>CM035203.1:8477323-8495062 GCA_020233015.1 Callinectes sapidus | reverse complement strand
GGAGGAGGAGGAGGAGGAGGACTGGAGGAGGAGGAGTTTCAGAAAGTTGAGTAGGGAAAGAAATATTGCAAACATAATTATGATAAGTTCGTATATTGATTAAAGATTTTTCTCTTTCTGTATTTATTTTTGTCGTGGATAATTACCGTGAGTGATTCTTTTCATTAGCATCATGTTTCTCTTTTCACGTTTTATTTTTACCTTTTTTTGTTATTCTTGTCAATTTTTCTTGTTATTTTGTTTTATTTTAGTTTTTTGTTCTCTAAATTTTCTTTCCCAGTATTTTCATTTTGTCTTCTTTCTTTCTTTTTCTACTTTTTTTTATCATTATGTTCTTGTTTCAGTACAGCTCGCTTTTTTCATGATTTTTTTAGATTAATTTTTTTTATTTTCATTTATTGTTCAACATTTTTAATTGTCATTTACATTTTTCTTATTTCATTACTGATATTTTTGTTCTTTTCACTTGCATTGAATTTTTAAGAAACTACATTTTCTTTGTATTTTCGTATTTTTGTTGTTTTTTGTAGTTTTAATTTTCTATCTATTTTTTTTTACGTTTTTTTTTTTTTACTTGTATTGTATTACTATATGTTTTTTCTACTAGTTTTACATTTCCGCCACTTTGCTCGTATTATTAAGAATGGGCTTTCTTTAATTTTTTTCATCAGTTACTTTCATATCCTAATTCATTTCTTTTCTTTCATTTTCAGTCGTATTTTTGTAGTTTTGTTGAAATTTCCTATCAATTTTGACACAATATCTACGTAGTTTGTGTGCTGGAGATAAATGAATGTGTGTGTGTTTTTTTTTCCTTCACTTTCATTTTCTGTTCCATTCTTTTTTTATTTTCACTCACATTGTACTACACTATTTGCGCTTGTTTTGGTACATTACATCGCATCAGCTTTGCCATTTTTCACTCCGTTCTATTGTCACAAATAACTGAATAACTTTTCTTTCCCCCTACTTTTTTTCCCCCTCATTCTTATGGCAAAAATAATTCAAAGTTTTTTTTTCTTCTTCTTTTCCGCCTTCCTCCCTCTCTCTCTCTCTCTCTCTCTCTCCTCTGGGGTAGAAATGACTGATTAGCTCCCTGACAAATGAACCTTCTCGGCCACAACAATACGATCATAAGGCGCCTTTCTTTGTATCGCGGTAGGGTGTGTCATTTCTAGTGATGAAGAATGATCGAGGGAACCTTTGTGTGTGTGTGTGTGTGTGTGTGTGTGTGTGTGGGTGGGTGGGTGAGTGGGTGGGTATAGATGGATGGATGGATGGATGGATGGATGGATGTATAAATGAAGAGATGAATGGATGAATGAATGGGAAATGTGAGGAAATGGATAAGTGACTGGATAACAAGTGAATGAGATAAAAAAAAAAAAAATTGAGTGGGTGACTGGATGAATAAATGACTGACTGACCTGTGAAGTGGTGAAATGTACGAATTATTCACCCTATCAACTGTCTAACTAACTGACTGGCTGACTGACTGACTGGCTGACTGAATCGCTGGTTGAAGGAGTGAGTGAATGAGTGAGTGAGTGAGTGAGTGAATTAATGTTTTATCAAAAGGCTGCTGTGAAAGAAATAGGCTCGTCTTCTTAAACACGTCTGTGCTTCACCTCCACTATTACAAAAGGCTTCATTTAAACTTACACGCGTTTTCTAAGGTGTTTTTACTATTCTAGAGACAGAGTAACAAGACTTCTACATTATTTACTGGAGAAACCCTCTTGAAAACACCGCTAATCGGCTTCATCTAAACTTACACTAGTTTTTTTAAGGTGTTTCTACTATTCTACAGACAGAGTAACAAGACTTCTACATTACTTACTAGAGAAACCCTCTTGAAAACACCGCTAATCGGCTTCATTTAAACTTACACTAGCTTTTTTAAGGTGTTTCTACTATTCTAGAGAGAGTAACAAGACTTCTACATGACTTACTAGAGAAACACTCATGAAAACACCACTAAACATCTCTGTGGCCTTCAAAAAACAGCCGTGGCGAGAGAGCAAAGCGATTTTAAACACCTACCTGAGTGACTAACTGACTGGTTGAGTGTCTGACTGTCTGAGTGGCTGGCTGGCAGGGTGGGTGAGTCAGTGGGCGTTTTATAGGAAAGCTGGTCTGGGCAAAATGTTAAGACCCCCACCGGATGGTTTCAAACGGTTTCCAATAAGGTTTCGATCACGCCATCTCTTGTATCCTCGCGGGAGCCAGGAATGTGCCGTGAGTGGGTGGTGAATGTGGTGAACGTGTGGTGAATGACAGTGTAGTGGTGGTGGGTGTAGTGGATGGTGGTGGTTTGTCAAGGTTACCGTGATAGACGCAAAGAGAGACAGACAGACGTATAAATAGATAGATAGCTTGATAGATAGATAGATGGATAGGTTAAAGGATAGACAAATAGATAAATACTGATACAAATATGCAAATAGACAGATGAGTAGATATGTGGATAGATAAATAGACAGACAGACAGACAGACAGACAAGCAAAGAGATAGATAACTGGATGGATAGATGGATAGACGCCTTATGTTGGTAAAAATTCTCTCTCTCTCTCTCTCTCTCTCTCTCTCTCTCTCTCTCTCTCTCTCTCTCTCTCTCTCTCTCTCTCTCTCTCTCCTCCAAAACATATAGTGAAAACACACACACACACACACACACACACACACACACACACACACACACACACACACACACGAAATTATTATCAGTACCATCATCATAATCACTATATATTCCTCAATATTTTTTTGGAGACGAAGAAGCTTTTCGTGATCCATTTACGTATAAAGATTCCTTCGTTAGTAATTCACACTCATGCCTTTAATAAGCTATGAAATAAAAGTTTATGATTTCCACAGCACGAGAGAGAGAGAGAGAGAGAGAGAGAGAGAGAGAGAGAGAGAGAGAGAGAGAGAGAGAGAGAGAGAGAGAGAGAGAGAGAATAGAAAATAAAAATCATAATGCGGGTGTGAATGTGTCTGCGTGGCCGGGCAAGGGACAGGCGGCTTAGTGATGCGAGACAGAGCCAAGAGGAGGATATAAAAAAAAAAAAAGACCCCTGGCAGCCGTGACAACAAGTCGCAGATGGGGTGATGGCTCCTCTTCCTTCCCCCTTTCGCCACAACCCCACCACTATCACCCTCACCACTCTGATCAGCTCCCCAGTTCCCTCCCCATCACCCTCTCCGTCCCATCATCCTTATCTTCAGTTCCCTCTCCACCTCACTCTCCTCACGTCTCCCTATTGCTCATACTGTCTGCCCTATCGAACCCTTTCTTGCTCTCCCTTCTTCTTTTTACTTCATCCTCGTTCGTTGTTTCTCATTTAGCGTTCTCTGGTATTCAAAAACGTTCTGCTCTCTCACCACGACTGTTTTTCAAGGCCACAGATATGTTTAGCGAGGTTTTCAAGAGTGTTTCCTTTCTTAGTAATATAGAAATCTTGTAACTTTATCTCTGGAATCTTAAAAGCACTTTAAAACTCGTGTAGATTTTAATGAAGCTTTTTTTGAATTAGTGGAGGTGAAACAGATAAGTGTTTGAGAATACGAGCTTGATTTTCTCACCCATTTTCGTCACAGTTTCCTTCAGCTCAGACGTCTTCACTCGGGCCCCCTACACGCCATTCACACGTCACCTCCACGGCCCCCTGTCTCTGTGTGTGTCTGTGTGTGTGTGTGTGTGTGTGTGTGTGTTGTGTGGGCCCGGCCTCCTCCACCACGCATTGCCGCACACAATAGTTTTCTCTTGTTGTTGTTGTTGTTGTTGTTGTTGTTGTTGTTGTTGTTGTTGTTGTTGTTGTTGTTGTTGTTGTTGTTGTTCCCTAGTTACGGTTGCTGTAGTTCTTGATGTTTGTGTTGTTATTATTACTATTGGTAACGGTGGAGATGGTACAACAACAACAACAACAACAACAACAACAACAACAACTACTACTACTACTACTACTACTGCTACTACCACCACCACCCCCACCACCACCACTACTATTATTACTGCTCCTACTGAAATAGCATTAATCAACAGTCAATCAACAATGGCATTATTAATTGGATATTTGAAGAAGTAATAGTAAAGGTAGTAGCAATTGTTGAAAAAATAGCTTTAATATTTGTAATAGTAGTAGTAGTAGTAGTAGTAGTAGTAGTAGTAGTAGTAGTAGTAGTAGTAGTAGTAGTAAAGTGATAATAATAGTAATAATAACGGCATTGTTATTGGTGCCAATAATCATGGGGACAATTGCTGTAATAGGCAGCCATTGCGTATTATCAGACAAATCCATAAATAATCAAGAGGGGAAAGGCAGCTGATGAAAGTGTGAGGCAGCTTAAGGAAAGTGGATTTACGGGCATTAATGGGATGAGGACCCGTGCGGAGGGGGAGCCCTGCGTCCCGGCGTGGCCTGAGGGGGTGACAGAGGGACAGGGTGAGAGGGACGAGGGAGAAAGGGAGAAATGGAGGGAACAGCAGCAGGAGGGAGAAAGGGAAGGAGGGAGGAAGGTGCAGCTGACGCGGTAGTGGCCGAACACTCCCTCAGGTGACGAAACATTCCACTCTTTTATGGAGGACCTTAAACCCTTCAAGTGTGTGTGTGTTAGAGAGAGAGAGAGAGAGAGAGAGAGAGAGAGAGAGAGAGAGAGAGAGAGAGAGAGAGAGAGAGAGAGAGAGAAACGTCACACACACACACACACACACACACACACACACACACACACACACACACATACACAGGAAGCAGCCGCCTGAACCTGCCTACTTCTCCTCACCGTTCTCTCTTTCTTTTCTGTTCTTGATGAGCGAAACTTTGCTTCGTCAATATTGAAAATTTGCCTCGCAGGATCGTAATGTAATTGTCAGTGAAACTTAACTTTACACTTGAAATTTTCATTATAAGAGGTTTGATTTTTTTTTGTTTTGTTATTTTGTCTGTTATCAATAGAATGCTCTGAGGGCCAACAATTCAGCTTAGTTTTATGCATGAAGTAGTTTTACAATAAGACATAATATGAAACACTTCATCACGTGTACTCGACATAATTATAACTGGCATCATTCTAAACTGTAGCTCGCACATTCCCTTCACACCTTAACTCTTTGAATGATCTATATCGACAGTTTTTTTCGTGTGTCACTACAAACATCGCAGTATTAGCAGTGAGCACCAATGGATGTGTGCTTTTTTAGTGTCATGCCTGAGGAACACACTGGCTGGCTTGCTGTCATTTAGCTGTTTATGATTCAAGCTCCGCGATGTCAATGACCTAAAATTCACCTTGCAGCAAATATCCGTGTAAATAATGGTCAGTGACACGCAAAGACAATTCGCCACTGTTTTCTCCTCCAGTGTCAGGGAGGCTCAGCGGAGTTACGATGTTGCGTTTCTCCCTTTATTGGGTTCAGTGAGGCAGTGAATGAAGGGTAAAAGGGAGACTTAATCTTTATACTGTTATCTTTTTTGTTTACATTCCCATTTTTCCTCGCTGTCTGATGTCATATTCATTGGAGCTGTGACTAGGACGCGATATCCCCTGGTAGGCTGCACTGTCACGCCGCCCAAACTGTCACACACAAAAAACAGAAAAAAATGTTACGGTCTTTTCTGCAGCATCAGCCTTCTGCCCGTCACTAGTTGGCCCATTCCCACAACCCGGCCTGCACGTGGGCTAATATCCTTGAAACTCTATGAATATTAAGGATGAAGACAATTTTGGTTTGGTTATCTGTGTAAATTAAGATCCACGAAATTCCGCCATAATAGACACTTTGGTTATACATATATTAGTTGTAAATCTCATTCCGTACTCAAAGGCTGTCCATGTTTTGTCTTCTCGAATGCGTAAATAAACAGATTTCTTCCTTTCGTTTTCTCATAGACCTTCTTTAATTGTGTATTTGATGAAGAGTAAGAATGAATAAAAAAAAAACGTCACTTGTAGGAAGAATAAAGACAGAAGTCTCTCACATTGACGTATTTTCCATGCGTTCGTATTTCAGGAAGGCAATATTGGAGCGAGGTGAGATGGTGAGGGGGATGGGAAGAGAGCGGGGTGGGTTTAAGTGGGAAGTGATTGGGGGAGAGTAAAGGAGGCGGGGAGGGAGATTACTTGAAGAGGACGAGCTGGCATGGACTGGAGGAGAGGCGGATGGAGGGGTTGGGAGGGGAGTTAGGGAGACAATTGGGGGGGGGGGGGTTTCTCAGGTCACAAGGGAACGTCCTGCGCCATTCATCACCATCACCGCCGCGGAACTAACTCTGTAGGACATGAGGAGACTGTTGCAGCTGATAAGACAGACCTAATTCCCGAGACATTGAGGAGGTTAAGCTGTTGTTACACGTGAAGACACCTTGCTTCTAGTGTGTGTGTGTGTGTGTGTGTGTGTATTAATCACCTCGGTCGCCTGCTGGTCACCCAGCCAGCCTTTCCCTAGGGAGCGAGCTCAGAGCTCATGTAGACCGATCTTCGGGTAGGGCTGAGACCACATCACACACTACACACCGGGACAGCGAGGCCACAACCCCTCGAGTTACATCCCGTACCTACTTGCTGCTACGTGAACAGGGGCTAGATACACATTAAGAGGCTTGCCCATATGCCTCGCCGCGCCCGGGACTCGAACCCGGGCCCTCTCGGTTGTGAGCCGAGCGTGCTAACCACTACACTACGCGGTGTGTGTGTGTGTGTGTATTGAGCAATAGCGTTTATTATATCAAGGGAAGGGTTGACGTTGGGCAGAGGGAGGAAGGTACTCGTCCTTCTGGGGGAGGAAGGGAAGCACGCTAATTCACTTAACTAGATTCCATCCGCCTCAAGTCCTGTTAGAGAAACGACGGCAAACTGTCACCAGACCTCGCTCCAGCTGACTGGGGTCCGTCCGATCAAAGCCTGCCACTTCCCTCACCCACAGATACACAAACTCTCTCTCCTGCACCGGCTGTCCTCTCTTACTCCCTTGTACTCTACCAAACTCAGTTACACTCCCTCCAGTTGCAGATAAGTCGATACTGACACCCTCTTTCACCAACATAGCGACAGGTACCAACTTACATCCATAACTGAATTACATTCCTACATGTATGAATACTACTCGCTCAGGACAGTAACATGTTGAGTTAACATTGTCCCTTAGAGACAACCTGGTGGAGGCTCAGCTCTCGAAGGGAACGGATCCAAACACTCCTTGTAGATTTACAAGCACACACAAATACACTGACACTTTTTAGCATAATTCTAACGTTAACGTTCCTTTCTTCATCATCAAACATAACGCCCATACAGTGTAACCTCTCTATTCCTTTGCAGAGATCTCCGTCCTTGGAGGTTTCAATGTTTACTATCAACGTTGGCTTTTCTCTATCTTCACTGACTGTCCTGGTGTATTCGCCTTCAACTTTGCTATCCTCCATAACCTGGAGTAACTGACGCAACATCTTACTTGTATTCCTGATCTTGAAGATACGCCCAACATTATAACCTTTTTCTCATCTCCAATATTTCTGCTCATGCCGTTATTCTATCTCATATCTGTATCTTGCCCTATTTTTCCAGTCTTTCCTCAGGATCCCCCAAAGCGGATGTACCCCTGGCGTTTCACGTCTGCCAGTTGGAGAGATCTAGGGATGTAATATGCTGATTTTCACTGGAATGACTACTATTTCCTTATCGGAGACCCATCTTTGTGTGATGAACACATAGCAGGTGAGTGTGTGTGGCATGTAAACGTACTCACACTCACACAGCCTATTAGATAGGGTGGAATCAAAAGCTTTTCGTCTCATCAACTCCTCTTTTCTAACTGACTGTCTTCAGCCTCTCTCTTACGGCCGGAATGTTGCATCTCTTGCTATATCATATCACTATTTTCATATCAACTGCTCATCTGATCTTGCTAACTGCATGCCTTCCCTTCTCCTGCAGTCTCGCCGTACAAAGCTTTCTTCCTCTTCTCATCCCTACTCTGTCCAACTATCTGATGCAAGAGTTAACCTGTACTCTCAATCATTCACACCTTTCTCCGGTAAACTCTGGAAATTCCTACCTGCTTCTGTATTTCCAACTTCCTATGACTTAATTTTATTGAAGAGGGAGGTTTTAAGACATATATCTTTTTCTTTTGGCTAACTCTCAAGGACCTGCAAGAAGATTGGAAGTTAAGTGGGCCATTTTTCTTTTTATGTTGCCCTTTGCCAGCTTTTCCCTCTTACATAAAAAAACTTTTTAAACCTTCTCTTCGCTGTATCTTGACACCCTATTTCTACTTTCGGCACCTTATGAAACTACTTCTCCCTCATCCCCTTTCTCTCTCTACCCACCAGAGGCCTAAAGTTTCCTCGTGTCACAGAGAGACTGGCTGCATATCTCACAAGGGCCATTCCTGACTCAGGAAGGGCATGGTCAAGGTCGCTGACGATCAGCTAAGGTCAGGATGGACTATCATTTGTTTCTCTCGGAAAGTCCAATCTCGTCTCAAGATTTATTAGGGACATGGAGAGGCGGGGAGGACCGATAGCGTGTATCCCTCGCGTCCTTCCCTGCTCTACCGTGGCTTTCCTTCACTACCCCTTCCATCTCCACCCTCCACTCTCCACTCTCCTCGCCTTCTATTGCTTTCCCCTACCTCGCCCCCATCCCTCACCCTCGCCTCGCCCGTGATATACGGCCGCCCAGAGCCCGCCCATCCCCCGGCAGGAGATGGATGACGTCACGGCTAATTTACTGCGTCTCCGAAAGAAAAATCGAGCAATAATTGTCTGACGACGACGCTGAGGCTTCTTGGGTCGTGGTCACCTGCCGCCCCGGGGTGTGGGTGAGTGGGAGAGACTTGGTGATCAGGTTAATGGTGGCTTTTCCAAGATTAGCAAACCGGGAGACACTTTTCAAATCGGGAATTTTTAGGTACTGGCTGACTAGAGCAGGATTTAAAAAGCGTAATGTATTCCCTGAGCTTCGTAAATGGCGACAAAAAAAAGTGACGGAAAGGAAGAATTGGGAGGCCATCTATTTTTACTTCCAATTAAACTAGAAAAGAGCAGAAAGGGATTCTTTTTATCAGGCTAATTTTGTTTTTGTAGACATTTCTCTTTGTTTTTATTTATTTATTTATTTATTTTTTTTTTTAGATATTACCGCCAGTATAATTATAGAAAGCTACATTAAACAAATACCCGATGCTTTTTGTAGTGTTTTGCTGGTACTTGCAGGGGTGGTGCAGCGTGATGGATTAAGGGTTGTGTCCCTCAGCGGCCTTTTAATTGCGTAAGTGGAGATTCGCTTATCGAGTACCAGACCCATTCCACGGCCCCTGTCTGCTGCCGAGGAAAAACTTCGCAAATGATGATGGTGATGACAATAATGATGATGATAATGATGATGATGATGATAATGATTTTGTAACATTATATTTTAACTCTCAATTCGTGTATTATTCAGATACTGAGTTACATGATGATGATAGTGTTGAATATAGTTGCCTTAAGTGCCAGTTATAAATCATACAGATATTGAGTTGCATTTCAGTTGTATAAACCTTTCCGTTGATGGCTCGGGGAATAGAAACACTTCTGGGCGGACGGAGACGGAAATAGATGAGAACTTCCCCAAGCTGTGTGTACTCTGGAGGCGCTGGCGTCACCTTGGGTCATCGTGCGTCAGGACTGTGTGAATAATGCATCAAGTGCCTGATCGATCCCCACGTGAATCACTTGGTTGTCTGTGGCGCCTCCTCATATTTCTACTCGGTAACAGGACAGTGAGTGAGGCAGATGAGGGATGGCGGTGATCAGCGCGAGGGAGCCGCACGCCCCTGCCCTTGACCGTGGCGTGTTGGGAGGCAGCGAGGCGTCGTGTTTATGTAAGCCGAGCCTTTTGTGGCCGGGACGTGTTGTAGTATGGGGCGCCTCCCTCGGAAACAGTCGCCCGCCGCCCCTCCTCGCTGCTTGCTCATCCTAAACTTTGACTCCACATTTCTGTTCCCTCACCACGCTCACCCTCCATGCGCGCCGCTCATTAGCTCAGCAGTCACGACTCAAAAAGGAGAGGGAGACACGCGGCGCTGCAGACACGAACCTGCTCGTAATGCCATCAGCTGCATTTGACTTCAGCGAAAACCTCCCAAAAATGTCTTCGCTATCAGTGACGTGATTGGCTCTGCAAATCAAGGTGCATATGCTCTATTTCAGACAGGTGGCGGGGAAAGGCAGCGGAGTACGGAGGTCTTGCGCCGTAAATCAAGGACACCATCACGAACATTGTAATTGCAACTATAAATGGGCATAGTTCATCACAGCATCTCTGAAAACAGCGTACTTGGGCACATGTTAATTACACTTTAATGGGCCAAGCAGCTGCCGGTGTATTATTCAATATGAAATTACGCCTAAAGAAACACTGGCAACGAATGAGTATTGCACTACCACATCTCACGCAGTGTTGATCGCGTTTCGATATGTATTGTGAGTGTTTACGGCGACAGCTTAGTGCTATAACTCACGACAATTATACTGGCGGTAACTTGTGCGCGGCGACGCTGTGGGGCCGCCAGGATTATTAATTACGGCCGCCATTGCGTACGTAAAGGAAATACATTATTGTTATTGTGAGCGTCGCCTCGGTGGGTTCGTCTGGGACACCGAGATTAGCGCGCCCGCCGGTACGCGTTCACTCTCTCCGCGTGCGTCTGCAGTGAGAGGAGAGGAGGAGCTTTGTTTGATCTCGATGGAATAACATTGTGCCAGCAGGGAGACCAGTCGCGTTTGTCATAATTCCCTCCTTGCACAGAGAGAGAGAGAGAGAGAGAGAGAGAGAGAGAGAGAGAGAGAGAGAGAGAGAGAGAGAGAGAGAGAGATTTAGTAGTCTGCTTGTGTAATTTCCGTTGTCATACTACACCAACTCGTTATCCCCTCCATATCTTCTGGTCACCCTCTTATATCTTATCTTCTGACACTTTCTGTACTTTCTTCCTACCTTATTTCTTTGATTTTAGCCTTTTCTTTTCGATGTCCTCTTCTTCTCACGGTTTATCATGTTATTGTGTACTCATCTTTGTATTTATTTATTTTTTATCTCTTTCTTTTGTGCTTTATCTTAATCCTCTGTACCTATAATCATCTCTCCCTACCTCTCCTCCTCCTCCTCCTCCTCCTCCTCCTCCTCCTCTCTTTCTCTCTCTCTCTAGTTTCGTCTTTGTTTCCCCTCACTCTGTTGACCGCATTTGTCTCCCAGCGACATTCCCTCCACCCACAGATTAATTTCCTCTTCCTGTTCCTCTGATATTTCACTGTCTGTTGTTTTTCCTCCCCCCACCCCAGTCGCCCTCTTCAGAAACCACCCTCTCTCCTTCCTGCCTTCCATTCTTCTCCGACTCGGCCCCTCCCTGCCTCCCTTTTTCCTTGTCTCTCTCGCTGTCTCCCCGGTGCGTGATCCAGGGAGACGCTGCGGTGATGGTGTTGAGGCAGAGTTAGGGCCTGTCACCTCCCGTCGTCCTCCTGTCAACACAACCGTCACAAATGCGCTTTCCCTTCCTCTGTCTTCTGGTCTCTTTCCTTTCCTCTCCGTTCCTCTCCTCCACCCTTCCTGGTCCCTTGTCCGTCCTTCCT
This sequence comes from Callinectes sapidus, assembly GCA_020233015.1. NCBI lineage: Eukaryota > Metazoa > Arthropoda > Malacostraca > Decapoda > Portunidae > Callinectes > Callinectes sapidus. The sequence continues at coordinate 8,483,449 of CM035203.1, read as the reverse complement.
TCCTTCCTTCCTTCCTTTCTCCTTTCCTTTCTGTTTTTCTATTTCCTTTCTCTATATTTTCTTATCCTTTTTTTTGTTTCCTCCTCTGACTTCTCTATTATATATTTTCCCCTCCTTCGCGGTCTCTCTCTCTCTCTCTCTCTCTCTCTCTCTCTCTCTCTCTCTCTCTCTCTCTCTCTCTCTCTCTCTCTCTCTCTCTCTCTCTCTCTCTCTCTCTCTCTTACCACCAGTCACTCTTCATTTAAATGTTTGCTTTTCATAATTCTCTTGTCAGTTCTTGTTGTTTCCGTCAACACGTTTCTTTGGGCTATTTTTACGTGAGATTTGCTGCGGGTTTTGTTCTATTTTGATTCGACTTTGCGTTGGTGTGTCTTTCTTTTGTGTCTTTCTTTTTCTGGCTGTATCTTCGTCATTGTTTTTTTTTTTGTTTTGTTATGTCTGGCTTTTTTCAATGTTTCCTTTTTCTTTTAGGCTTCACTATCTTTATATCTGAATGACTTTCCATGATTCACACACACACACACACACACACACACACACACACACACACACACACACACACACACACACACTCGTCAACTCATCCACCTTCCCATCCACACGCCCCCCTCCCCCCCCCAAACACACACAGACAAAGCGTTTTGTTGTTACATCTGGTTACGTTTTCACCAGCTGGAGTTCACGGGATGATGGTCTTCTTATGGTTATTTAATGAAGTGATGCAAGGGGAAGGAGGGAAGGAGGAAGGGAGGGAGGGAATCTCTCGCATACCGCAGCTTCCAAAGACACCTGACGGATTTGGAAAAGATTACGCCCGAACACTTCTCTATCTTCTCCTTGTTTCCACACGGTCATAAGAATCTCACGATCTCCTGCCTGCTCTTGTGAACTGTAAGTGGCTGTCAGTGACTGGAAGAATACCGAGGATAGCGTGCAACACCTCGGTTGAATTAAGACGCTCGATAGCAAAGACTGTGGTTTGTACAATATTATACTATTCATCATTACCTTCATTCTATAAATCAATAGAAATATACCTCTGACATGTCCTACTTATTATCATTTATAACCCGCTATCACTAGTATTTTATTGTCAGGTGCTACAGGTGTCTTGGTGTATGGCCCTTCATTTAGTACTGGAGAAATATACGTAGATGGCTGTAAATCTGATAACTTTCAATATGATTACATTTTACTTCCATCTGGATTTACGCCATTTAAAGAGAGAAGTATCACATACCACACCTCCAAAACCTAACAAAGTAACTCGATTATATAACTTTTTTTCATTTTATTTTGTTTCGGGGATGCCAATAAGGTAAAGTTTGTATTTATTTCTGTTTTCCGTTATCTCTTCAACAATTTTTTTTGTGTTGGTGTGGGTGATGTACTAGATGTCCGAGAACACATGCCTTCAACGCCCTAACCCCCCTCATGTCTTGAAATGCCATCACTGCTGCCGGAGACTTGGAGCGCGTTAAGCCTAATCCTGTACGTCGATGGAAAGACACATTGATCTCGTCCACACCCTGACGGCCTACCTTGACGGCACGCTAATGACTGGACTGCCTGACCTCGCACCCCCTTCATTGACTCTTCACCCTCCCTCACCCCCCCCCCTCTCCCTTGACTCCTCCTTTCACCACCTCCCCTCCACGTTGTACCTTGTCATCCCTCCCCTCTCCCTCCTCCCTGTCTCCTTCCCTCTCTTTCCCCTCCCTCTCGTATATCCCTCTATTTCTCCGCGCCCTCTTCGTTTGTGTCTCCTTATTTGCTACCTCATTATTATTTGTGTCATCTACGTCTTCCGTAAGCCTTTTTTTGCTCTTGTCATTATTCTTGCTGTTACTACTACTACTACTACTACTACTGCTACTACTACTACTACTACTACTGCTACTGCTACTACTACTACTACTATGTAACCAGATTAGAACGACAAGTAATGGATTTAAAGCTTGAGAAATATAGGTTAGGGAAAGTAGTCGGATGGAACCAGTGGTGAGTCAATACGGAGCTTACAAAGAAGATTAGACAAATATATGGATGAAGATTAAAGGTGGAATTCAGGAGAGTAGTTTTGCTCACATAGGGATGGATACATGTAGGTCTGAGGGCCTCTTGTAGCTTCCCTCTCTTTCTATGTTCTTATGTTTTACTATTACTGCCACTATTGTTACTGCTACCCCTATTACTACTACTACGACTACTATCACTACTACTACTACTACTACTACTACTACTACTACTACTACTACTACTACTACTACTACTACTACTACTACTAATTATTATTATTATTATTATTATTATTATTATTATTATTATTATTATTATTATTATTATTATTATTATCATTGTTGTTATCATTGTTATTGTTATTGTTATTATAACTATCATCAGTATCATTTATAATGATGATAATAATAATGATATTAATAATGATAGCACCAATAATGATAATGATAATAATAATAATAATAATAATAATAATAATAATAATAATAATAATAATAATAATAATAATAGTATAATGATAATGATAATTGCAGCAGCAGCAGCAGCAGCAGTAGTAGTATTAGTAGTAGTAGTAGTAGTATCTTTGTGGGTTTTTTTTTTTGGTATTCTGTGGACTGCTGGTGCAGACTGCGTCCCTTTGGTCTGTGTTGATACAATGCGACAAGAGAGCGAGGGGGAACATAAGAGTACATCCTTCAGCCGGGAACTTGTACCTCCAGTAAATGTGAAAGAGCGCTATGGGACTTCTTTGTAAGTTGTTTTGTAAGTCTTGAATATAAGATTCAAATATTGTAAGGAGATACGAGGACAGCACTGCGGGCTGTATGTTATTGGCTTTTTATACTATTGGACTCTCCGCTTTTATATGAGACCACATTTCGTAGTGAACCACAGCACTGTGAGTTAGAGATGTACGATACTAACATTATCAGGTGCAGGATTACATAACATTCCTTGAAAAGTCTAGTGAGTCAACATTGTCATGATCTCTCGCTGTTCTTAAGAGCTGGCAAAATTCATGTGCTGCTGCTGCTGCTGCTGCTGCTGCTGCTGCTGCTGCTGCTGCTGCTGCTGCTGCTGCTGCTGCTGCTACTACCACCACTACTACTACTACTATTGCTACCATCACCACCACCACTACTACTACTACTACTACTACTACTACTACTACTACTACTACTACTACTACTACTACTACTACTACAATTGCTGGGTTTTAGTGTCTCTTTATATGGGAGTGATGATCATCATCGTCATGATGCAAATATAAACATTTCACTTTTCAAGTTTCACTCTACGTAATATCATGAATACCGCCATGAAAACTAAACACTGAATAATCCTAATTTGGGTGTCTACCCTCCTGTTTAGAACAGACATGTTATTTGTTTAATGAACGTGTGCACATTTTATCTTGAAAATGCATGAAATAATTTGAAAAATATACATGCATATGCACATGAATTTTGAAGGCTCGTCAGAACAGCGAGATGTCATGAGAATGCTGACTGATTAGAATTTTCAAGCAATTTCATATATTCCCTCATCTGATAATGTTAGCATCATGTCTCTAGCTTTTGCTGCTGCTGCTGCCGCTGCTGCAATGGTGATGGTGGTGATTGTAATTACAGTTGTGATAATAGTGTTAGTGGTAAGATCAACAATAACAAAAGCAGCAGCAGCAGCAGCAGCAGCAGTAGTAGCGGTAGTCATGGAAATAACAGTATGATAATGCTAGAGGGGAAAAAACAAACCAGAAAAAAATATGAGAATGAAACGGAAGGAGACGTAGTAGAAGAAAAAAAAGAGGAGGAGGAGGAGGAGGAGGAGGAGGAGGAAACACATAGTGATTATAAGGAAGAGGAGGAAGGAAATAATAAAATAAATACTAGAAAGAATACGAGCCAGAGAGAGAGAGAGAGAGAGAGAGAGAGAGAGAGAGAGAGAGAGAGAGAGAGAGAAAGGCAGAAAAGACGGGAGAAAAAAAAAACCCTCTGTGCTATTTTTCCCTCCTTCCTATTTACCATAACACATCTTGACCTCGCTGAGATTCATCCTTTTCAGCCGTGTTTTTACCCTCATCTCCCTCCCTCGGCTTGCTCCCTCCCACCCTCCCTCCCTCCCTCGCCCCCTCGCCGTTCTCCTCTCTGACTCCCCTCTTCTTTTACCTCCCACCACCACCACCACCACCACCACCACCACCGTTCCTCCTCCCCGGACAGTCTTGGTTGGGTAGTCACCATGAAAGGAGCGGGAAGACCCACATCTATCAATTTTCCCATTTCTGTTCCGCTTTGTTCGGGAAAAAGACCAGATTTGTGTTTCATTCTATGGCATTCCCGAAGTGCGGCGAGTCACGGTTACTTGTGCTTCGTGAGTCCCGGAGGAGAGAGAGAAAGGATGCGCCGAGGCTCTGTCTGGGTTTGTTGTGGTTACGTTGGGTTGGGGGTGCTGGTGTCTCTCTCTCTCTCTCTCTCTCTCTCTCTCTCTCTCTCTCTCTCTCTCTCTCTCTCTCTCTCTTTCTTTCTCTCTCTCTCTCTCTCTCTCTCTCTCTCTCTCTCTCTCTCTCTCATTTAATGCCTTCGCCCTCTTTGTTTTGCCATAATTTGTAGACGTTTCCTGGATGACAATAACCTTAAAAGCCTCGTAGCGTAATTAAATAGTTGACGCTCCCCTCCCCACCATCCCCTCCCTCCACCCCCTCACCTGACTTGACCCAACTGATGCAAGGTCACACTCAAATTTCTCGTGCGTTTGAAGGGTCCCGGAGAGCAGCAGCGGATGAAAGCACAAAACACTGCTCCTCGTGAAATTCATGGCGTTTAGTTATTACTTGTAAACCAGGTAAAGGGGGGGGAAGGGGGAGGGGACGGGTGGTCGTGTGTGTGTGTGTGTGTGTGTGTGTGTGTGTGTGTGTTGTAGTGAGTGGTCCAGCCAATAATATCATGGTAAAGATCGCTGAGTAAGATTTGGAGAGAGAGAGAGAGAGAGAGAGAGAGAGAGAGAGAGAGAGAGAGAGAGAGAGAGAGAGAGAGAGAGAGAGAGAGAGAGAGAGAGAGAGGAATGGTGAAATAATTGAAGGGAAGGACAAGGACTGGAGGGAAGTGAAGTAGTGGATAAGAGTATAATGTAATGTATTAGATGGTATTAAAGTAAAGTATAGTAAGGAATATTTTCATTTCAAAAGTGTAGTTATTTCAGCAACAACTATATTATCATTCACGTGTGCTAATTATTATGACGCTTGACGTCCCGGAAAATAAGATAAAGCATGATAATATGGAGTTATCTTACTCACAGAAAATGATGATTATATATTTTTATGATATTTTGCTTACAAATTATTTTTTCTTGCTAATATTTAATTTCAAGTTTATTTTACTTTCTTATTTCATTTATTTTCTTTTGGTAATTGGTTGGATGACTGATTTTAATTTTTGTAAAATTTTCAATGCACACAGTTTTCAATAATGAATAACAGATGCTGCTCATTTTTAAAGTTTTTAGGAAAAGCATTATTAAGATTTCATCCTTATACATATGTCCAAAATCTAGTTTAATCAATGCATGCTGATCTTGGGGAAATGAACTAATACTAAGATGAAGCCAGTTCGAATCAATTACAGAGTAGGATGACGCAAAACAGCAAAACAACATGACAATCTTGACATGAACTCTGGTATTAACACTGATGGTGAAACGGCTTTGTGATTTTGCAATATATCATTAATCTTAAGTGTAGTATAGAAACTTGACTTTTACTATCGATTACAAACACATTCTACGTGAGGTCTTTGCAAAATCAATCAATTTGTGCAAAAATAATCAATTAAAATCTAGTGTCGATCATATCAATTTTCCATCAGCCGCTGTGTATTGATCGGCACTTCCATCGCTTAATGCCACTACTGTGAAGACGTTTCCACTTAACTTCACGGGTTTCTAATACGAGCACAGAATCAAACTCCTGTCACCAGATTGTCTTTCTTTTAAGCATTACAAGTAATTTAAAAGTACCTGTTTTCCCAGTTCACTGCATCGATCCTCTGCTATGCTATAAGAACATTGAAATTATCTTCCTATATTCCTGGATAAGTGAGATCCAGC
>CM035203.1:8467293-8477303 GCA_020233015.1 Callinectes sapidus | reverse complement strand
TGACTGCTCTTTGCTCTGAATATCTAAACATGTAAAGAAGGAATCGCGGGAAGAAAAACATGTCACGTTGACGGTGTTGGGAGGGGAAAAGAGATAGGAGGGAAGGAGGGAGAAGAGAGAGTGAGTTTGTGGAGGACGAAGGGAGAATGAAAAGTGTGGGAAGGAAAGGAAATCAGAAGAAGCGAGTGAATGAAAAGTCCGAAGAGGAAAAAGAGTGTCATGAGAGAAGGTTGTGAGACAGGGACGTGGCGATGCGCTATTCCTGAGTCTTAAGGCATTCCACGGGGCGAGTATAAAGGATCAGGGCGCTTTGTGATGAAATACCCGGGAAATAAAAGCAAGCAAGATGTGTTTTCTTTCACGCACTGCACCAACTTTTGTTATCGTCATTATCACTGTTATCATCATCATTAACATCATCATCGTCGTCATCATTATCATCCTCATCATCATTAAAGACACCATCTCATATTCCATTAGATGAGATGACTTTTTTCATGGTTCACCTTGGTGGATGTGTGTCCATATTTGTTTTGTTGGTTTTAGAGCCACATGTGTTTCTTTACACAATAGTTTTTTCTTGCATTTTTTCCCATTTCTTTCTTTCTTTTTTTTTTTTGTTGATTTCCGTTTGATTTCACTTTTCCATTTCGTCTTCTGTTTTTTTTTTTTTCAGAGGTCCGTTTTCCCCTCCCCTGCTGTCATTCCTGTCTGCCAAACTGTCCACCTGTTGTCACCTGTACACGTAAACTGACTCTCTCTCCACCCACTTTCTCTTTTTACCCTTTAAGACCGCCAGTAAGAGCATGAACTGCATTTTGCTCGTTTACTTATGACATATTTCTTTCTTCCTTCCCTCAAGTGTTATTCATATGTAATAGTTTTGAGAGAGAGAGAGAGAGAGAGAGAGAGAGAGAGAGAGAGAGAGAGAGAGAGAGAGAGAGAGAGAGAGAGAGAGAGAGAGAGAGAGAGAGTCTAATTAAATAAGTTTCTTTCAGTAACAAATAGTGCAAGGGTTTCAAAGTAAAGACCAATTTAGTTACAGAGATATCCAGATACTCTTACTTCTCTCATTCAAATTACAGAGAAGTGAAAAATAGAAAGTGGTTCAGAGTTTACCAGTGCAGGGGATGAAAGTGTTGGGATAATGATTAAGTCTTTTTATTGTTTTCTTACCTGTATTATTTTTTAACGTTTTAAAGACTGTTTTTCTTTCAACAAATTAGAATTCTTTGTAAAATAAGTTTCTTCTGTTTCTTCTCTTGATACACTAATTGCACGCGTTTTGAGGTTACGTATGCTCGTGCATAGTTACATATCAACGATTTGTACTATGACTTTAACGTTTCAAGAAGAATGTGTGAAGACGTTTATCCTTCATTCTTCTTTTCTATTATCGTTATCTTTTTACTTCTGCTTGAACGTGTGGCTCAATGGGACACTTTTTATTTATTTTTTATTTTTTCCCACTACTTCTCTTCTCCCTCCAAGAGAAAAGTAGTACATCCTTTCAGTAATAATATGGTTCACAAACAATGACACAAGTCAGAGGATGAAGAATACTTTCCTTGTTCTCTATACAATTCAATGGCGATGGAAGCAGCCATAACATACACAGGAATAATTGGTCACTATAGATGATACAATTGCATTACACAGACAGGTATTCCAATCCCTTGAGTCACAGTAAGATAGACTTTTTAATATAGAATTTGGATGAACGCAATAAGGTGTTCCGGATTAAGAATTTCGGTGGTTGTTTTACATAATTTAAAACAACATTGCTATCGACGCGTCTGCTGTGCTGATTGATGTCTCTGTAGATTTATTGTGTGTATTATTTTGATCGATCTGGAATAACTTCACGATCATTACATTCATCATTATCATTAATTCCATAGTTATTTTCATTATCGCTATCATTACTATTACTGTCATTATCATCATCATCATCATCATCATCATCATCATCATCATCATCATCATCATCATCATCATCATCATCATCATCTGCAGTAGCATCAGGAGCAGCAGCAATCTAGGAAGTATTTATAACTTTTCTGAATCCCTTGCAAAACGACGGCCTTCCTCATCTTTCCACGTTCACTGGTGTCTATCGCTCCCTTATTTATTCCCTTCCAGATCGTCTCGGGTAATACCATATCTCTCTACTTCCATCTTAGTCCACCTTGACGTCGTTTTCTTTTCCTGGATCGTTTTTCAATACGACAAAGTTAACGGAATAAAGGATTGTATTCATATCACTTCCATTTCCACTAACTTCTTTCTACTCGTGATTGAAACTACTATCTTCAAACGCACTTTTACATCCCTATAACTGTGTGTGTGTGTGTGTGTGTGTGTGTGTCACGTGACGTTTCAGGATCTTATACAACCAAGCCCCAATCTGTGTCTCGGTGGTTTACCTCTTGGCGTCGTGTTTCTTATCATATCATATTTCAGCGTGGCGTCTCCCTCCCCCTGCAAACCATTAGGCTCCTCCAGTTCACTCTTCTGTCCCACTTCTGTCGTTCACTTTCGTTGATGCTCAGGCTTTTGTGACCCCATTTCTCATACGATTTTAGCCCTCCTGTCCATCTTTCAATTTTGTATGTAATTTGTAGTCCGTCCGTCTGTCTGTTAGTCTGTTTGTTTATCTGTCTGTTTGCTAGTCTGTTTGTTTGTCTGTCTGTCTGTCTGTCTGTCTGTCTGTCTGTCTGTCTGTCTGTCTCTCTCTCTCTCTCTCTCTCTCTCTCTCTCTCTCTCTCTCTCTCTCTCTCTCTCTCTCTCTCTCTCTCTCTCTCTCTCTCTCTCTTTTATTCATATCATTTTGCTAAACCCAGGGACCGGCACTTCAGTGGGCCTTTTTGTTCTATCTTTGTTGCCCTAGGCCGCCTCCCTTCTACATAGAAAAAAAAGAACATTTTCGCCGTATTTGATATGCAATACCAACTGACGGAACCTTTTCATGTGCATTACTCTATATATATACATTATCTCACACAAGGCTCATAAAACTTTCCTCAAAATCATTACTCATGCCAGAGGGAAAAGAATAAATTAATTTGAGTAATAATTTTTGAACGTAAATTTTCATAATAACAGTTCAGATGAGGTTATAACTCAATTAAGAAATGTTTATAGTGCAACTCTTGTTTCCACCACGCTTATGGGACAACCTAACTATTCTTGAGGGTTAAAGAGGGAAAAAGGCGGAGTTGAAGTGTGTGTGTGTGTGTGTCTGTCACATGGAGGTGGTAAGAGTACCGATTGATGAGATGGAACAGATAAGCGTCCTTGAGTGAGATGTGTTTGCTGATGTGAGGGGAGCTGTGTGGGGAGGAAAAAACAACCCTTGAAGTGATGATACAAATGATGGTGTCCCAGCAATAATGCAAAAAAGAAAGAAAAAAAAAAAAAAAAAAAAAAAAAAAAAAAACTGAAAACATTATCGCATCAACATTTATATTCTTATTTCTTAACAAACTCGGTAGATTGGACAAATGGGTCTTGTGTAACGGCTCACATGACCAGCCCGGTGCTCTATTGTATTGGTTGTGTGTGTGTGTGTGTGTGTGTGTGTGTGTGTGTGTGTGTGTGTGTGTAATGAAGGGCGCGTGGGGCAGCACCTCATGAGGACTGTGGCTCGATGGTGATTACTTTCGGGGGGTCATTGTGTGCTCCTATTATGCTGTGTCCCGCTGAGTCACCGGACGGCTCCATCACGCTTACCACACTGGCAAACACGGCAGTAGAGGAATGTGTCTTTAGGAGGACTCAATGTGCTGAATTTCTCTTCGGAAAGTGTTATATATCACACTCACACACACACACACACGAACGAACGAACAGTCGGGTACTAAATATAATGATTTTTAGTGGTATTGGTGTAATGTTTGTACCTAGTCACCTTGTGTGTGTGTGTGGGAACATGGGGGGGGGGATGGGCTGACCGGTACGGTGGAGGACGAGGTTGGCTCCTCTTCAGAGGAAACAAACGAAGCTAATGGATATCCGTAACATCAAGAGTTCAAAGAGTGCCGTGTTTTGAGGCGTGTGGAGCAAGGCCTGGGTGGGAAAAGAAAGGTGGAAATGAAACAAATCACCGAGCAAAGGGGACAGGGGGCAAAATATGAGTAGAAGGAAGAGAAGGTGAATCAGGAGGAAGGATAAAGGGAGGATGGAGGAAGGGAAGGTATAACTGCAGAAAATATAAGGAGGAAGGGAAGGTAAATGGAAGGATAGAGGGAAGGTGGAGGAAGGGAAGGTATAACTGCAGAAAATATAAGAAGGAGGAAGGAAAGGTGAATGGAAGGGTAGAGGGAAGGTGGAGGAAGGGAAGGTATAACTGCAGAAAATATAAGGAGAAGGAAGGGAAAGTGAATGGAAGGGTAGAGGGAGGGTGGAGGAAGGGAAGGTATAACTGCAGAAAATATAAGGAGAAGGAAGGGAAGGTGAATGGAAGGGTAGAGGGAAGGTGGAGGAAGGGAAGGTATAACTGCAAAAAATATAAGAAGGAGGAAGGGAAAGTGAATGAAGGGTAGAGGGAAGGTGGAGGAAGGGACGGTATAACTGCAGAAAATATAAGAAGGAGGAAGAGAAAATGAATGGAAGGGTAGAGGGAAGGTGGAGAAAGGGAAGGTATAACTGCAGAAAATGTGTGTGGTCATGTGGATTTCTTTTGGTCCGCAGGCATTAGAGTGATTGGCCCTTATTTCAATATTAAGGATATAAAACTTTATGTGCAGTGTAGGAGGCCCATTATATGATACTTTTGACTCAGTATCTTCGTGAAAATGATCATGAAATTTACAGACATGACGTGTAGCTCAGTATGTAGTGTGTGTGTGTGTGTGTGTGTGTGTGTGTGTGTGTGTGTGTGTGTGTGTGTGTGTGTGTGTTGTGTGTGTTTATACCTAAGTAAATTTTCTTCTCCCTTCAATATGACATCTTTTTATATCTATTCTTACTACAAAATATGGGAGTTTTATATAACTTCAGAAACTTGTATGGGGACTAGAATAGTGAAGACTCTGACCATTAACTTTCTGACCTCCATATAGCTTTCCTAATGTTGATAAAATAATCTAATCGTACCCCAAAGTAAAGGTAAAAAGGAGTTGCAGTACTGAAGGGGTTGAGGCTCCGATAAGGAATTGAAATTTAAGTACAACGGTGTTAACGAAATTTGGTCTTTATATATTATTGTAACACACCATACTGTAACCTTTTCTCTATTTTTTATATGGATACCAAACTTAATTAATGCCTCACTGATATCAAGTTAACATTGAGGCATTGAAGATAACTTTGGTGTTTAACAAATTTTCCTTCACTCATCCTTGGAATGTCTATTCTTGGCGAGGAATTCCAAGTTATTGTGTCGTCAGTTGCATTTATTCCGATGCCATAAAAGTTGCAGGAGTTTCCGAGCCAAATCCCTTGAGTGCCGTGACTTTCTTTGCGAGGCTTATGAAGGCGTTATATTGCCAATTTGCTTATTCATAAAACTTACATTCGTAGGCACTTTCTTGCAAAATGTGAATCATAAGTCTCGAATGCAAAGTTTTCTGTTGTTGCGGCGACATTATTCTGATTCAAGAGATTTTAGTTTTCTGAAGCAACGTGAACTGATGTACTTGTTTTCCACACACACACACACACACACACACACACACACACACACACACACACACACTTACATTTGCTTAGGCGTCAATAATTCGATGACTTGAGAGGGCACACCAAGTCACTCCCTCCCCCACAACGAGTCAACACACTGTTGTTCCCTTTCCACTCCATTCAACTCGTTCCTTGTCCCTCTCCTCCTTAGTCTCAACTTCACACCTTCCCTTATTTCTAGACACTTGTTTTTCTAGTCATCCAATTTAACTCGAGGCCTCGCTTTACTTCCTCCTCTGTCTCTAAAAACGCGTCTCCCACTCTTCGGCAGTTTTTCACTCCCCTCAGGCACTACCAACTCGTGACGTCTTTCCATCCACACTCCCACACGCACAAAACTCATATCTTCTTGTTGGCTTGACAGCGGCTCAACCTTCCTCCTCATTTTTCGAGACATCATCATTCTCTCGTCTTCAGAAACGCATCACATTTTAACGCTCCTAGAGACTCCTGTGGTTTTATTCTTAGGCAGCATCTTTGTAACATCCTGCGAAGAGATGGAATGAATATGGTTGAGTGCGTCTCTTTGTATTGGCTGCACAAAAGGAATGGATCTGAAATATAGGACGAACGTACGGCAAAATATAACAGTGGGAGACCATCGGAGGTTCCTTATGATTATGCAAGGAATTTAAAGGGGCATAACTTGGACTCTTGGCGTTCATATCAGCAGGTCATATAGTCACACAGGGCACGGAGAAGGAACAAATGACACTGCATACGTTAACTCTATTTGTCCTTCTGAAATAAGAAACACACTATCAAGTAAAAAAACGATATGTATGATGGTAAAGACGAAAACATTGCCATTTAACAGACACTACATCTTTTATTCCCTGCGATAAATTGACAATACACAGGCATCGTAACTTTTTATTCTCCCGAGTCATCAATTCCTTGCACACCCAGAAGCATTCTCTCTCTCTCTCTCTCTCTCTCTCTCTCTCTCTCTCTCTCTCTCTCTCTCTCTCTCTCTCTCTCTCTCTCTCTCTCTCTCTCTCTCTGTGGATCAAAAGCCGGCAAGTCTCCCATCACCAAGACATGACTGGGAAGATCCGCCGTCGCTAAGCTGTCACACGAAAATTGAGTGTTAGTCTTGCGAGCCCCGGGTGAAGATGGAGCTGGGTTGTGTGATCTGACCTGCTGAATGAAGAATAATATCCATTTCTCCTTCGCTTTGGCTTCATCTTCCGCCTTTCATTTTCTCTGAGCTCGTTTTCTCCTCGGTTCTTCTCTTTTTATCACCGTCTTCTTCATTTTGTTTTCATCTTTCATTTCTCTCTCTCTCTCTCTCTCTCTCTCTCTCTCTCTCTCTCTCTCTCTCTCTCTCTCTCTCTCTCTCTCTCTCTCTCTCTCTCTCTGCTGTGCTCTATTGCTATTACTTTTTCCTTTCTCCCCTCCTCTTTCATCTCCAAGACATTACACACTATTACCCGTGAGGGATTTAGATCTTGAAGGAATTGACCAACTTATGTCTTTTTTCCCTAATGCATAATAACAGTATTTATACCAACTTTCTCATGAAATATGTGTCTGCAAGGTAATGGTGTATCTTCCATTACCAAAGTGACAGGCGTGACTCACTTAGAATCTTCCTGAAGCAGTAATTTTGATGAATAGTGTTTCCTGCTCACCCTATCAAGACGCACCCTTACTCCGTCTCCCTTCCTTCGTTGGTGCATTAGGGGGCCTGTGGGCCTAATGTATGCCTAATGTAGGCTGGGTCATGGCGCCGTGAGCTGCCCACCACCCGGAGATCAAAGAAGCGGAGGATAGAGCCTCAGGCGGCGTGTTCTCAAACGCTCCTTGCTGCTCGGCCTTCGCGCTAGATTTTTTTCTTGAAAGTAAAGTAAAGTAATGCACTCTGATAGATATAGAGTGTGTAAGGCATGTGGAATAGCTGAGCATCTATCTTTGGTGCACAACATTGAGTGCCTGAATGCTGCGCGCAGAATATGAGAACATCAAGGCAATTTCACAGAGGAAAATTGGTGAGGAAAATTAAATTAGTTAGTAACATGTTTTGTGAATATAAAAATGTAGCTCCTCGCTGTGACTTTTTCAAGCTGTGACAAACTTTTCGTCACGCGTTTTTTATAAAGTGACGAAACGTAATTCCGGTGGAAATAAAATATCAAGGAGTTGCTATAAATGGCGGAGTTGAATCGAGGAGCGTCAGGGCGAGGGAGGAAGAGAGTCAGTCAGGGATGGGATGGGATCGGCTGAGGCAGAGAGGCAGAGTGTGGACGGGGCGGGGGCTGAGTGGGGAGTGGTGGGTGGTGTCAACTCAGATAATTAACTGCACTCCTCCGCACGTCCGCCAGACGCTGGGGATTCTCGGGATTTCATGAAAATTACTCCGGGGATTCCTTGGGTCTTCCTCACTGGCCGTCGGGAGAGACTCGGACGCAAAAATGAAAATATCTTGGTCTCGACTGACAGACGTCTGGCGGCCATTTGTTGGACAGAGAAGCATATTTCTCCAGAGGAAGTCTTAGGGGCTGTGAGTGAAGGTCAGCTGCTGTTTGTGGCACTGACTCACTACCAGCCTTCAGTACTTTTACCTATCAATATTTTCTTCCTTCCGGGAGCTTACATAAACCAGTATTTCTTGGTGCATCAGTTTCCAGCAGACGTACTCTTCCCCAAAGTTCCTAAATTATTAATCCTTCATCTGGAACACTTTCAGCTGCTACTAAAAGCAATATTGAAATGAAAAAGAGAACCCAGTCACCATTTTTATTTTTCGTTCCACTTCTTTATTGGATCTTGAACACTTTCCTTGCAAATTGCCTTTTTTTCAGGTATCAAACTCTTTCACGTGAAAGTCAGTTAAACATCAGTAATTTTCTTAATTTTATTTATGAATGACTTTTTTGTAAATAGAAACCAGAACCTGAAAGTCTGAATAACTGAGGAACAAAGATAGTTAAAAATGAAAAATTCTTTTCATTTGAGTGATGTGAAATTTCCATATCAATCGTTTCTGCAAAGTCCAATAAAAAATTATCGAAATTATATATTCTTGTTGGTTCCTCACACCTTGTGTAGCCTCTTAATTTGTATCATCACATAGCTTCTGGAAAAAAGTTATCTATTTATTTATTTTTTCAAGAAGACCGCAAATATTGTAAGTCCTCATGAGCTTCCTTGTATAGATTGACTGTCCTTTTGCTCGTTCACCAAGATGGTCAGTGAAGAAAGAGGAAAGCCAAAGCTGCTGGTTGACCTTGAAATCCCCAAGGTTGGAGACAGAATGTGCTCCACTTTGGAGGTGAAGCACATTCAATTCAAAGAATTTTCATAGTTAGAGGAGTTAGATGAGAGGTAGACAGCATAAGTAGATTTAGAGAATGACTTTACAGTCGTAGTCAAATAATAGAAAACTCGGAAGATTCAAGAGCGTGGGCACGAGAGCAAGTCCAGTCGTTGCGTTTAGACGCAACATCCAGCTTTGGAACAGAAATGAGAATCGAGAAAGTAGGAGGGAACAGAGGAGGGGATACTGTCAGCTGCCTCAGGCACCTGTGTTTCGGTGAGGAGAATATGAGGTTTAGTAGAGGAGAGGTGATGTTCTACAGGTTGTAAGTTGGATCTAAGACGCCGAATGTTAAGCTGAGGCGTGTGTCAACACATTTAGGGTTGATACCGGAAGAGTAGTCCGACCTGGGGCACTTATGATCCCCTCCCGTGAAGGAAATTCCGAAGATGGTGCTGGAGTCGCCAGCATTTTGAAATTTAAGGAAGTGTGTGTGCGTGTGCGTGTGCGTGCGTGTGTGTGTGCGTGTGCGTGTGCGTGTGCGTGCGTGTGCGTGTGCGTGCGTATGCGTGTGTGTGCGTGTGCGCGTGCGTGCGTGTGCGTGTGTAGGAAGTGCATATAGTTTTGTGTTATAACAGTAATGATAATGATGATGATGATGATAGTGATAATAATAATAATAATAATAATAATAATAATAATAATAATAATAATAATAATAATAATAATAATAATATTAAAACTAGGAAGGGGGAAGAGAAGAAGTACATCAACAACAAGAACCACAAGAACAAGAACAAGAACAACAACACTAACAACAACAAGTAATACTCCAGTGTGTGATGTGTTTATCCTCGGTGTATCGGCCGCAGCAGCAGCAGCAGCAGCAACAATCGTAAATCAGCGCCCCGTGGAAGCTATCGTGGAAGCAGGTGTGGTGATTAATGGTCATTGGAAAAGTGTTGGATCCTAAATAATTATCGCGGAAATGACATGACAAACGCTTCAATGCTGCCCAAAGTGACGGGGAAAAAAATTGCCCAACTGATCCAGCTTTACGGAACTCACA
>CM035203.1:8451851-8462200 GCA_020233015.1 Callinectes sapidus | reverse complement strand
CAACTCATAACTATTCTTTTACATACACACACACACACACACACACACACACACACACACACACACACACACACACACACACACACACACACACGCACGCACACGCACACACACGGCCATCACGGGTAAAATGTTAGTGTGCATGTGTGGACCTTGACGAATTTATTGTGTGTGTGTGTGTGTGTGTGTGTGTGTGTGTGTGTGTGTGTGTGTTTGACGGGAAAGATAATATATGGTAGGTGAAACTGAAGGTCGCATATCTTTACTATTTAAATTAGGTTAGGTTAGTCATTTAAAAAAAAATATACTTCAAAAAAACACATGATTTATCTAATGCAAATGTCAGTACATAATACGTCATACAGTAATGATAACTTAACACTTTAGTACTGGGACGCCTTTTCATTATTGGTTTTGGGCGTGATTAGATGATTTTATTCACGTTAGGAAAGGTTTATGGATGTCAGAAGATTAATGGCCAGAGTCTTGACTTATTCTGCCCCCTCATAAGTATCTGAAAGTGTATAATATCGCCAAATAATAAGGCGAGTAAATATAAAAACGCGTCCCTTTACTTAAGAGGTGAAGGAGCACATGGAATTAATTGCCTCATGTTTAGCGAATCAATATATTACTAATGCTAACTTATTTCCCTCATGGCGAACTACTGTAATATTTGAATAGGAAAATAGAACAGAAAAGAAAAATAGTTGCTGTCTCATACACCTGCATTCATACCAATCAAGTGCTTTAGTCGCATGATGAGAGAGAGAGAGAGAGAGAGAGAGAGAGAGAGAGAGAGAGAGAGAGAGAGAGAGAGAGAGAGAGAGAGAGAGAGAGAGAGAGAGAGACTTTAAATAGTTAATTTGATTGGTACAAGGGTTTCGTTGTATTGTGTCATTGTTACTCTTGTCTTTGTTATCGTTGTTGATGTTGGTAGTAGAAGTAGCAGGAGCAGCAGTAGTAGTAGTAGCAGCAGTAATTGTCGTAGTAGTAGTAGTAGTAGTAGTAGTAGTAGTAGTAGTAGTAGTAGTTCCTGACCGTGCGAAAGGAGGATCAAGTGATGAGTGGGAGGAAGAGGACTAGGATAGGTGGAGGAAGAAGGGAGGGAAGATAGGTAGGGGAAGAGGAAGAGAGAAGGAGGAGGAGGAGGAGGAGGAGGAGGAGAGCATGGCGCCGAGTAATCAAGGAGAGTGTTGTGGAACGTTTGTCTTGTGTGACACCCAACTCCCCCCCCCCCAACACCCCCACTTCCCCCAACACCCCCCACCTCCCCAACCTTGTCCTGCACTCCCTCCTTGCTGTCTTCCTCCTTCCCATGCTCTTCTCTCTCCTTCCTCCCTCCGTCCCTCCTTCGTCTTTCCTGTTCTTCCCTCCCCTCCTTCCCTCCCCTCCCTCCCTCCCTCCCTCTCTCCCTCTCTCCCTCCCTCCCTCCCTCCCTCCCTCCCTCCCTCCCTCTCACTCAAGCGTTCAGTGCATTCCATTTTCTTCTTAAACTCAAATTTCCTTCTTATCCGCTGTTTCTGTACAAAGCTCTCTCTCTCTCTCTCTCTCTCTCTCTCTCTCTCTCTCTCTCTCTCTCTCTCTCTCTCTCTCTCTCTCTCTCTCTCATTGAAGTGGGAATTGACAGTACATATTGTTAAGGTGGAATTAAATACAGGATCTTGTGTTTTACGATCTGTGGATTCAGTTGTTGATGGGTGAAGATTTTTTTCGAGGGGGGGGGGGGAATATATATTTTTGTTTTGGGGAGGGGAAGGGGAGGGGGATTTTTTTTTTTTTTTTTCCAGGAGGGGAAGGGGAGGGGGTTAAATGTTCTTTTGATTTGATTTGATTGTGTGTGTGTGTGTGCGTTGGTGTTGGTGTGTGTGTGTGTGTGTGTGTTGGTGTTGGTGTTGGTGTTGGTGTGTGTTGGTGCGCCTTTATCACCATTCAATACATCGGCGTGGTGTTGTTTATTGCGGTGAAAATGTTCGGGTCGGGCCGTGGCGTGACACTTTGAGCCTTAATTCTTGCGCCACACGAGCCACTCCGCCGTAAAGTTTCCCGCGCAACAAAGGAATCTTTCCCTGGGCTAAGCTAAGAGTACTTGATATTCTATATTGCATCCGAAATTGCCCGGGGGAGGAAGTAAGTCATTATTATGAACAACTGATTGTGCGATATTGCGGCCACTATTTCTGCTACGGTCACTAAAAGAAAACGGTGTGCTCCTACACTCGTAAAGTGGCCACTATAGTAATCTGCAGAGAGGGGAGCCCATGGAATTTGTGGTGTCCTGAGTTATCTGATTCACTTACAAAGTCTGGGAATTGTTGTAAATACCACAGTTGTGCTATTATTTTTTTATTATCATTTTTTTTTACAATTAATGGATATGTATGTTGTTGCTTTTGTTTTTGTGTTGTTGTTGTTGTTATTATTATTATTATATTATGTAACTTGTGTCTTATGTCGCACCTTTTAAAAAAATAGATAAATAAATAAACGATAAAGATGTGGATCCATTAAGCTGTTTGATTACGACGCCGAAGTATAAATATAAAATTACAACATCTTTATCTGCACAATAGTTAATTACTACATGGACGAATTTTATCCTACTCTGAGAGGATAGTTTGTCTTCAGTTGTTATGAGAGAGAGAGAGAGAGAGAGAGAGAGAGAGAGAGAGAGAGAGAGAGAGAGAGAGAGAGAGAGAGAGAGAGAGAGAAGCATAAATAAAGAAAGGGACGAGAAGGGGATCTGGAGGGGGACAGAAAGAAGATACACGTCAGTTTGAGGGAATGTCAGCTTCCATGATAAAAAGGATCACACATGTCACCTTTGTCAGAAATAAAAGGATACAACGTACTTCATGAAAGGAGGAGCCGACTGTGCATCAGTACTAATACTACTCACAGCTGCTGACCCATTACCGTAATTAAAGTACACAGTTTGATGAAAGAGACCATTCTTGATGATGTGAGTCCCTGAGTGAATGCCCACTGACTAATTACAATATCCACGTAGAGGAGGAAGTCAATGGATACTACACATTCTACAACCTTACACAGATCCCTACACATGTAACCTTAAAACCCAAAAAGAAGGCAAAGAGTCTCAGTATACATGCAGTCCTGAGGCGCACGACACGCTGCTCTCTGCCTGACTTGATGTTAGGCAGAGTCGGCCACCATTTATCATTCCCGCGCACTTTATTCCTGCCATCTCATCACCACTCACATACGAGCCTGCTGCAAATGAATCTCTCTCTCTCTCTCTCTCTCTCTCTCTCTCTCTCTCTCTCTCTCTCTCTCTGCTTATGAAAGGTTAAAGGAGCGAGGATACCATTCGCAGCCGCAGCAGCAGCAGCAGCAGGAGCAACAACAGGATTCTCTTATTATACGTATCTCTCCCCCACTAGCGAGAATTCTGTAACTCGTCAAGTACGTGTAGCTCTCACTTTCCCTCTCGCTGTGCTTTATTAACGGTTAGCGGCTGCATAGTGACAGCATCGTACCCTGCTGCTGCTGCCACTGCCGTGCTTCCCTCTCACCGTCCTTAGTCGCAGTGCATCTAGAGCATTAGACTTCCCTTTCCCACCAGGATTATTTCATGTTGCAGAGATTGTTAATAAGGTTCACATATTTCCTCATTGAAGGGTTAGAATCTTTTAAAACTTTCGTTATGATAATCTCTTAGAAAACTTACAACTTTCATTACACCGTGTTAGAAGAAGCAGAGGTAAGCCGCCTTTTAAGGTTTGAGAGCGTTGAGTTTGTATTGTTTAAGCGATAATCCCCAACTAATAGGTCATGTGGCACCATATGGGTAAAAAAATCTCTTACGGTTTCCAGCTCTATGCTAGACCTCGTCATACTAGAAAAAATTATATTGAAATTTGTTTATTAATGGATTACAATGGCCTAGGCACTAATTACAGCAAAAGGCAATCTTCCAAATGTGCTACATCGCCCTCACACAAAACAGCCAGGCGAAGCTAAACTGCAAATCTAGTACTTCAGGAAATCATAAATAAATAAATACTCGGTCGAAAATATGTAATACATTGGAGTAAGTAAGACTAGAAAGACTAGTAGATTCACTATGAAAATATGCAACATTAATACTACGCAAGTCACATGGCAGGGTTAATCATGAGGTAAGATCACAAGAACAATAACAATGCTGTCTGAACAACTCTCATAAATCACCAGGTAGAATGAGGAAGTTGCAATGCATAACGCAGTGAACCACGTAAAAGTTCTAAGTTAAAGATTACAACTGAGCAACATCAAACCAGACAAGGCAGCCGCAGGAGGCAACCCGCCAGCCCGGGCCACCACAACATTTATTCCACACTGTCTCACAGATCGACCGCCAGCAAGGCCGCGTCCAGCCTGTCCGTGCCAAACGAAAGGTAAGAACGTCAAAATACAAACCCAAAGCACTTAATGGATGAATAAAGGTAATCGTGAACGTCCAAACTCGATCAAAACGTTACTTAAACAGGTTAGTATTCTTTTACTCACGGATTACTAGCGGAACGCCTCCCTTGCCAGCTGATCTGATCATGAAGAGCAATACGTCAAGTAAAAACAAAAGACCGCTAGACTCGGTCAAAGCATGTAACAATTGATATTGTTATGATTCATCGTAAAGCTTACGAGGCAGCAGTGTTGTAGGAATTCATTATTACCATTTCAAACTATATTACCATATTCTATCATCAGCAGAATCGCAACTACTTCTATCATTACTATTACTGCTGCTAATACTACTGCTAATACTAATATCACTTCCATACACGAGAAAAATAATCACCAGGCCTGGGGGTTCTACAAGTAGGAAGTTAGAAGCTGCCAGCTTCGCTAACAGATAAAACTAAAGCTAGACATTCCATCACAGACAGCAAAATACTCGGCAAATATTGGGTTACATCATTCTCAAGAGAGGGAAAAAAAAAAGATAATACATCAAAAAGAAAAATATGTTTTTGATATCCGAGCCAGCCAAGGTAGGGCTTGCGCGAGCTGGCAGTGCCTCGTCTATGCCCACTACCACCACCACCACCACCACCACTTGATGGAGGCTGCCAGTGATGGTGCCCATAGGCTCTATTCGTCATGCTGTTGCCAGCTCTGATGGCAGCACACCCACTGAAACATACCAGATGGACTGTGTACACAAGCAATACACAGAAAACCCTCTCAGACCCATAAGGACACCCTCTAACACAACCCTTATCCCATCACGCCTGAGGCGTCAGTGCCTTGTTACGCTTCTACCAGTGCATCACTAGTGCCCTCATTGAGTTTCCTACAAGGAGCTACATAAAGATGCATCACATGGCCTTCACAGCAGCGGCCGTACTACCGCTGTCCTGGGCAAGATAGAAGGCTTTCCCTTGCTAGGCGGCACCCAGGCCACAGAAAATCTATTTGCTAGGTCTCGGGTTCTAGCCAAATTATCTTCAACCCTCCTCCATTCTGGGCACAAGTATGCTGGCATCCTCTTTATAATTTGAAAGAGGCTGCTTTTCAACGGTGGTCACGCTTGACTGCTGTACAGCGTTTCCTGCAGGGGTGGCGGCCACACACTGTGGTGGGTTTCGGGACCAGCCGTGCTGGTTGCTCCTTATTACGGTATTTTCTCCACGCAAGTTGATTAGGCTGGCCCTTACTTTATCCACCACGGACACCAGATGGAGAGGTTGGAGGCGTGGATGGCGGGCAAGGGCGCGGTGGCGAGACTCACTGGCGTATTTACTCTCGGCACCCTGTGTTGCATCAAGGAGGATATTTGTTACAGAAAACTAGACATGTACTTTTCTCCAGTATACTGCGTCACAAACAGTTTATAACTCATGTTGACACTGGATGAATTGGAAGTGAAACTTGAACACTGAAACTTACTTGGAATGGAAGGTTGAAGCGATTGGTAAGAGCTTCCAACAACCGTAGACTGGTGGTCACGATCTCCTCCTCCTTCAGGCTGACAAACACACTTGTTCAGTTTTCATTTCACACTCATTACCAAAAAAAGAACTTAATGTTCATCATTCTTACTGCATTTATACATTTAACTATTGTTATTTATAATTTAGAACAAATTCCCTAATTACACATTCTTTTACTAGTAGATATGTTTCGTGTGCTACGTCAAGGCACTGTGTAAGCCTGTTTGTACGACACTGTTATATCTAGGCATTACCAAATAATTAATCATTCCAGAAGTAAACAGTGGCACTCACTTGAAATACTTGGGCATGAGAAGAGGAACAGCTGATGCTGCCAAGGTCCCATACACTACCATAAGGGCGCCATGCAGGGCCGCTGCAGCCAGGAGTGACGGGCGAGTTTCCAGTGGCCAGGACTCCACCATCACTACTTCCATTAGAAAGCCACAGCAGTCATTTATCTGCGGGAGAAACAGTCAACGATCAATGAATTATTACTACCTTTGACTCTGACAGATTACCACCAACTCGGCCACTCACCGTCTGATCATGTGTGTTGCACGTAAGGTAAAGGAAGTAGCAAAGGAAGACAGTTGGGTCAGCATAGGTCAGATTGAAGTTCAAAACTTGTAGCACCCGCCGCTCAAAGGCCAGCAACTCCTCGTGTTTGTACGAATTGAGAGTGAGATGAAGTAACTCAGCTGTCTGATGGAACAATAAACAAGGTAAGGTTTACAAGAGGTCATTCGTTTGCCAAATATGGTCACTGGTCTCTTTATTTCAGGAAATGCTATATTTTTTCTTTTTTGGTATCCCTGACCAACTAAACCAAAACAAATAATCTAAACTAACATTTCCCAAGGAATAACCTAACCTAAGACAATCTAACTTAACTTAAATCTAATTTAACTGTTTTTGGTGTGATGTGTTTATTTTAAAAAACATCGATAGTAATACCCGAGCACGTGAAGGAAAAAAAATCATAGACGTGAGGTGCAGGAAGTATACTACCAACATGAAGTCGTCCCATACACTACTGAGACTGACAAGCATCGATAATGAACATTAACTAAGTCGATTTCATTCTCACCAAAGTGATGACCGTGATGTAACTTAATTAACGAACCAATCTATTAGCGAGGTCTGTGTTAAGTGTTCCATACCTCGTCTGTATGCTATGAGTATTACTCCAGAAGTTGATATCTTACCTTCCCTCAGTGTGCAAGAATCGGCCTAAGAGTCTCACCTGCACAGGCTGTTGTTCCTCGATCTTGGAGGCAATGAGGAGGCAAGTCACAGCCAGGAGCTGCACACGTTGCACGGGGATGCAGCACTCCTCCAGCACCCGGTCCACCATTGCCACGGCTTGGTACAGCGTCTCACGGGACATCCCCAGGTAGCTCTGTCCCGAGTGAAGGCCGCTGAGTACATGGAGGGGCCGCGGCACAAACCAAGTGCACGGGACTTCTAAAGGACAGCCTTGATACAAGATACATGCGGAAACATGACGTGAGGCTGAATTTGTTAACGAAGAGAATAAGTTACCTGTACTTGAATGAGCCAGTCCACCAGGATGGCGCGGGTCCGCTGGCTCACTGAGGGGTGCGCCGTCAGATAGTTACGGGTCCTCAGGTACCTTTTCTCAACCTCCAGCAGGTAAGTCATCACTTCCTGCGCCAGACATAAGGCTGCATCAAAGGACACATCATCAACAACAACAACAACAACAACAACAACAACAACAACAACATGATAATAATAATAATAATAATAATAATAATAATAATAATAATAATAATAATAATAATAATAACAATAATAATAATAATAATAATAATAATAATAATAATGATAATGACAAACACTAGACAGCCGCAACATGACAAACTTGTTCATAAGCGGCAGCGAGGATGGCATAGTGACGCTGTCTGTTCCTTAAATTTGTGTTTTTGGAGAGCTGTCGGTCGTCTGTGGTGTCAGAGAAACCGCCTTTATTAGATTTAAAGAAAACTTCACATCAGTGCAGTAAACACATACATGCCTTCAATCACTAATAGTATGCCTTGACAAGGTGTGACGGCTTCACCAGACTAACCTGGTACCTGCAGCAGGTGCCGCTGGATGAGAGTCTTCCTCCGCCGCTGGTAAGGATGTGGTGTCTTGGCTCCGCTCACCCTCTTGGTCACTCTCTTCGGTCGAGCTACCACCACCCATCTGTCCTGCACGGTACACTCCTGTAACCTACGCTGACCCAGACCACTTCGCAGAGGTGGCATTCTTTTCACTGTCTGTTCTGCCGGGGCATGCTGGGACAGCCTCGGCCTGGGGCGAATGCGACATAGTCGTTTAGCATGTGTGTAAAGACTCTTGGTCGGTACATCATCACGATCTTGTTCAGGCAAGCTGGCATGACGCTTTAAATTAGTTGCAGACTGAGTGACAAGGAACACGGTTGGAGCTTGGACTGTGATGTGTTGTGGAGGTGGATCAGGATCCGAAGTAGCACCTGTACCCGGCCCTGGTCCAGGAGGCTGGGCGGGCAGCGAGTAATTGGCAGCTGTATGAGACTCTTCAGTCTGGTGTTGATCACCCTGCACTCTGGGTTTCATGAATGCTACTTGCATACACTGGGTAGAGTACACTGAATATGGAGGCGCCACTGACGCGAAACCGTATGAGGCTGTATAATTGTAGGTGTTATCACTAGAGACATGAGAGTAACACGGAGGCTGAAGAGAGACCGGTTGAGCGTTGGGAAAGTGAAATACACAGTGTGTCGGGAGCTCGGAGGAGCCCTGCCACAGCCAGCCAGAAGCCATTACGGTGAGAGCGTCACGGGCCTGATCGCATCAAGAAGGATCCTTGCAAAGTCACGGGAGGTCACTTCAATTTCATGTATAGTCCCGTCTTCTTGATGGAGGCGAGGGTGACACGACACTGGTGTATACTGTGGGATGAAAAATAATATAAAAAAGATCGTGCGTATATCAAATCCTAGCCACTTAATTTTTCTCTCTTCTAGTACACTGAAACGTCAAATCAAATGCACACACCGTGTCTCCAGCTGAAGATCTGTGTACTGCGCAGCAGCAGGCTACCCATTGAAGGAGGAAATACCGAGAAGGTTCCGAGCAGGTTGTCCGAAGCTGTGCCGTGAAATGTTCAAGCTCCGTTCACTCGGGTGGAACTAGAGATTTTCACCACAACACCTCTAAGTGTAACCTGCCACTGGAGACAGTAATTTATACCTTCAGATAAAAAATATAGAGCAACACAATTGTTACACATACCGTTATAATTTTGTCTTTCGATCATAACCTCCCTCAGCCTCCCTGAAGCTTTGTCTCACCCTGGTCCAACTCTTCTTATTCTACTTAAGCATGACGTAAATCGTGACGTCAATGGAAATACATAATATAAACTAAAATAATCTATTTTTCGACACCACAAATTCTGAGTTGCGCACTTATACATGAACTGGACTTACCTAGACTTGTGTCCCTGTGTTGCAGTCAGGCAGATTGACATGTCACACCAGTAACCAGAACCGTATATTCTGAAACATTTATGCACCACACCTTCAGTACTTTCAGAAGGCTCCATTTAAAAGTACACGGGCTTCTTAGAGATGTTTTTTTTTTTTTTTTTTTTACGGTTTAAGTGATAAATCAATAATATTTATAAATTATCAAAAAGGAGAAACAGTCTTCAGAATCTGGTTAATCATCTCTGTGACCTTTGAAAATAGTCGTGGAAACAGAACAAATTGTTTCTGAATACGTGGCAAAATGCGAAAGACATTACTCCCTCACAAACCCAGACACATCAGGAAAAGCAAGATTCTCACGTGTAGTGCCCGCTGAAAATGAAGTCATGGAACAGCTCCACAAGTTGCCAAGGGACGCTCCATTCCACCCCCAGCCCCCCTCTCCCCATCCCCATCTGTCTGCTGATAACACTGATTAGATACGTGTATGGCGGCAGTTCCAAAAACGTATCAGTATCATGACTGTTATCTTAGTCCTCTGTATATTTATCATAGAAATTCACGGTACACCATTTCGGTTTTTCACTGAACACTTTCATTTTCCTATATGCAGAATAGGTATTGGAAAATAATAGGTAAATTTACAGAAAAAACATTTATTAATTAATTTTTATAGCAAGTATGCTATTATGGCCAGTTTTATTCATTTCCCATTGATCAGTACTCATATTTCTTAATACAATTCGAATTAAATACTGAAAAATAATAAATCAAATAACTGATGCTAAACTTGTCCTTGTCATTCTTTGCAATAACCATCAATGAATTTCCAAAAACTAAGAGAGAGAGAGAGAGAGAGAGAGAGAGAGAGAGAGAGAGAGAGAGAGAGAGAGAGAGAGAGAGGGGGGGGGGGAGGAGACAGG
>CM035203.1:8398284-8420733 GCA_020233015.1 Callinectes sapidus | reverse complement strand
GAGAGAGAGAGAGAGAGAGAGAGAGAGAGAGAGAGAGAGAGAGAGAGAGAGAGAGAGAGAGAGAGAGACGTGTGGTGATGACATCGTTGCCTAGTCGGTGGCGAGGCGTCGGGACGGATGGAGGCGGCGGGGCGTAGGTGTGCCGGCCCTACACTACTACACCCACCACACTCAGGGCTGCACCACACACTACCCTCACACCCAACACGCGGCACCACGGGGGTGTAACGCAGGTGAAATCAGATGTTAAATGAACCAATCAATACACGGGCGTGCGGTGATGGCGGGGCATGACGGGAGTGGTGAGTGGTGGGCGTTAGGAGTGCCATGGAGCGAGGCACAGATGGTGACTCATTGACGCAGTGCCCGGCGTGACAAGTGACGACCCCTCTGCCCCGCCACGGAACAGAGAGTGAACCACGCCAAGCAAAGCAAGATACAAGCCAGTACGTGCCGTTTCCGTATGAACTTGAAGCATTTCTAGGACGTCACTGAGCTCTACGTACGAGTTTGCATTCCATAAGGCGATAGAAGAACGTTGAGTGTTGTCGCTGCTGCCAGGACCCTTGGGGACCACCAGATCGAACACGGTGGCATTGGTGGAAGGAGTGGAGTCTTCCCCTGGCCGCCGAAGCACACGACGAGCCGCAGAGAAGTAACGCGACATGAGCAAACTGACCGACTTCGAGGTCTTGTGTTACTCCCTCGGGGGCAGAGGGTCGCCTCCTTACTACAGGGCTTCCCGCTCCGGCAGCTTTTCCTCGCTGGATGAGGAGCCAAGTGGAGGTGCACGTCGTAGTTGTGTGTGTAGAGTCGTGGTATCCTTACTCCAAACCTTCTCATCGTGGAGTTATATTTGTGCAGCACGTCCCACCCGTGCAGTGACGGACCAACGCAGAGGCGAAGCATGTAGAGCGCTCGCCGTACTGTGGTAGATCCTCACCTTTCCTCCCCACTAAGGCTACGCTACGCATTGCCTTAACCTGAGTAGCACGTAGTGGTGGTGGGGGTGCGGTAAGAGTGGACGCGGTGGTTGTGTTGTCGTGGCTGCAATAGTTAGTTATGCCCAGATGTGACTGTGAAAATTGCAGGTGGTGTTGGCGATGCAGGCAGCAGTGTGTGTGTCACTGTGTGTGCAGGATTCACTCTTACACCTGTGATTTATACGGTGGGAGGCGAGGAGTGTGCTGTGATGTGTGCGAAAATTAGTGTTCAGAGAGAGAGAGAGAGAGAGAGAGAGAGAGACGAGCATAGCTACATTGGGGGAAATGTTGGCTGATCACTGCTTTAAATCTCATGCAGGAAAAATATGTGCTTTTACTCTCTCTCTCTCTCTCTCTCTCTCTCTCTCTCTCTCTCTCTCTCTCTCTCTCTCTCTCTCTCTCTCTCTCTCTCTCTCTCTCTCATCAGCCAGTCATCACGCGGTGCCCCACATGGCTCCGTACCCGAAGTTGGTGTTTCTGGGGTTAAAGCGATCAATAGTGGGGCACGGGCGCGGCCATGACGTGGTTGTTGGCACCCTGCAATACCCACCGCCCCCCCACCACCACCCATTGCCTCCCCTCCCATCATTTCTTTTTCTCCTCTACATAGTCTTCCTCTCACCTCCCCTCGCTCCCTTCCCTCTCCTCTCCTCTCCTCCACGATCTTCCACTCCTATTCCCCCTCCCTCACTGCCACCAGCATCACCTCCTCCACCTCATCCACTTCCTCCATCACCTTCACTACTGCGATGTGTTGTCAAAGTCACGGCCAAGAGAGAGAGAGAGAGAGAGAGAGAGAGAGAGAGAGATTTGCAGATCTATCAACCCATATGTTCCATTAAGAGGTGCCTGTCGTGCTGAGACCCATCAAACACACACACACACACACACGTAGGGTGAGGGGAGACAGATACTGAGGAAGGGGTGTAGAAGGTTCCGAGGTGAGGGGAGAACATGCATGAAAGGTGTAGATAAAGAGGGAAGAGGTAGGAAGGAAGGGAGGAAGGGAGGAGGGGAGGGAGGGAAGGCAGGTAGATAGACAGGTGAAGTGAGATGTGTATTTCAAGTCAGTGAACAAGTATAAGTTATCATTGGTATCACTTTTATATATGTGTATACGTAAATGCCGTGTTGGGTCTCTCTCTCTCTCTCTCTCTCTCTCTCTCTCTCTCTCTCTCTCTCTCTCTCTCTCTCTCTCTCTCTCACCAGTCAACATTTACATAAATTCATCACTTGATTCGATTTGTAATTTCCTTTTTTTCTTTTTTCGTTCGTGAGTTATTTTCGATAAGATCTTTAATAAGTACCAGGTAAAATACACACACACACACACACACACACACACACACACACACACACACACACACACACACACACACAGTGACGTCACGTAGCATCCGCACTTGCGTCATCACGTCTTCAACTCTGAGCTTCTTGAGATAGGAAATGACGCGCTGTCCACTGCTTTATCGAGTGCTCGCGCGCCCGCACACACACACACACACACACACACACACACACACACACACACACACACACACACACACACACACACACACACACGACGCTGCCCTTGGTATTAACGTTCTCAGTAATGCTTTGATGGTCGTAATAGAAATAGTAGTAGTAGTAGTAGTAGTAGTAGTAGTTATTGTTGTTGTTGTTGTTGTTGTTGTCATAGTTGTTGTTGTAGCAGCAGTTCAAGTGGTGGTAGTGAGCAAGTGGCGTGTATTTCCTTCGCCTCGACGCTTGCAGTGACATTCAGACGTGACTGTTATTACCGTGAACCGGAACGAAGAAGCCGCAAATCACTCATATAATCACAACCTACAACTGAAAACGATAAATACAACCATCCACCTGAACGTAAAGAAAACCATTAACGCCTCATCTCATCCACTTTTCAGGCGTGTATGGCAGCAGCGTGGAGTCCACCAGCCACATGCCCTCCGCCCCGCCCACGCCGCCCGCCGCCGCCAGATGGCCGTCGTCGGGGGAGGAGACCATTCCCCCTGAGACGCCTGACCCCGCGGCGGAGGCGGAGCGGCTCACCATGTACCGCTGCATCATCTCATCCATCGTGGAATCAGAAACCATCTATCTGGAGTGTCTGGATGTGGTGCTTCAGGTGAGTTGCGGAGGAAAGATCTCTCTCTCTCTCTCTCTCTCTCTCTCTCTCTCTCTCTCTCTCTCTCTCTCTCTCTCTCTCTCTCTCTCTCTCTCTCTCTCTCTCTCTGTTTTAACAAATATTTTCAACAATTATATTAGGTGTTCTTTTTTTGTTTCAGTTTGACTTTTAGTCTTTTTACAATATGTCCTATTTTTTTTCGACATTTCATAATTATGTCTACGTTGCGTGTTGCAATACCATTCTCTCTCTCTCTCTCTCTCTCTCTCTCTCTCTCTCTCTCTCTCTAATCATGGCAGTCAAAGTCACAACCATTTTTTGCCAAGCGAGGTCGTGAGGTCCGTAACGGGAAGGCATGGCCCACGCACCGGGGAAGGAAGGTAGTACTAGCTCCACCACCACCACCACCACCACCAGTCACCGCACCACCTCGCCGCCTGCATGTCATTAGAGGCTGTCAGTTCAGGGGTGGTGCTATGCAGGAAACGTTAAATATCATGTAATAATTCATCAAGTGTCGATTTTGTTCAGCCTTTCATTAGACGTTATTATGAGTTCATGGTGGTTTTTTAGCAGTCATCAAGGCATTAGAAATCGTATGGTAACCCGTCATTAAGGATCATGATTAACGCCTTCATTACTGGGACATTTTCACTATGAGTTTTGGGTGTGATTAGACGATTTTATTGATGTTATGAAGTGTCTTTGGAGGTCAGAAGATCATTGGCCTAAAGTCTGTGCTATTTCTATCCCAACATCAGTTTCTGAACCTTTATAAAATCGACAGATATGAAAATGCGTCCCAGTACTGAAGGGGTTAAATTAAGGATGAAGTTTTCTGTCATCAAGTCGGTGAAAATGATGTAGGTGGTCTTCAAGATGTCCGTTTTATTTATGTCATTAGAAGATGTCAACTTCATGATGGTTCTTTGGCTATAAAGGTGTTTTTTTTTTATTATTATGTTATATTTATTATAACGTTGGCTTCATTTTGCGTGTCACTGGAGGATGTCAACTTCAGGATGGTTTAAACGTAAAAAAAAATCTTCTAGTTACTGACTTGAATTTAGAAGGAGTATCAATTTAAGGACTTTCGGTGATAAAGGAGTTACATTGCGGATCAGGTCACTCATTCCTTGAAGTAATTATGTGGCCATTCACTTATAATTATCTGCAATTTCTTGGGAGATGTGTAATTTTTTGGGTTATGTACTCAGTGAATGATTGTGTTCTTTTGGCTTTTGTTTTTCTTCCGCATCTGACTCACCAACCCTCAGTTAATGCACACCCCGCATCCTTGAGCCGACCCGGGCGTGTCACTGGCCTCTCTCGTTGATTTATAGACCAACAAGTGAAATATTTAACGTTACTTGCATGGTAGCGGTTCATTATTATTGCCACTATAATTTGTTATTGTTGGGGGAGTTTGTAATCTCTCTCTCTCTCTCTCTCTCTCTCTCTCTCTCTCTCTCTCTCTCTCTCTCTCTCTCTCTCTCTCTCTCTCTCTCTCTCCTAAGCATTGTATTCTTTTTTTTATTTATCATTCTCACTCTCCCTCTTTTTTCGCCTTTTATTATTATTCTTTAAGATCATGTTTCGTTTATTACTAGTAGTAGTAGTAGTAGTAGTAGTAGTAGTAGTAGTAGTAGTAGTAGTAGTAGTAGCAGCAGCAGCAGCAGCAGCAGCAGCAGCAGCAGCAGCAGCAGCAGCAGCAGTAGCAGTAGTAGTAGTAGTAGTAGTAGTAGTAGTAGCAGCAGCAGCAGTTGTACATAGTAGTATTTTATTATCATTATTATTATCATTATTGTTATTATTATTATTATTATTATTATTATTATTATTATTATCATTATTATTATTATTATTATTATTATTATTATTATTATTATATTATTATTATTATTATTATTATTATTATTATTATTATTATCATTATTATTTAATCATCATCATCATCATCATCATCATCATCATCATTCCTATTGTTAAATCATCAGCAACAGCAGCATTATTCCATGAGTTACAGAATCCTGGTTTGTTATTGGTGTTAGCACTGTTCAACCTTTACCTTAATGTATCTCTGTATCTCTTTACCACTCTGGCCTCTTTAAGCGCACCTCACCTCCCTCACCTCACTGGGCTCCCTCCATAGAGCATTCATTTTATATGCCTTTCTCATTATTTTCATTCATCACAATCTCCTTTTCACTTGTTCTCTCTTTGATGTGGTTGTCATAGTTTTAAACATATTCATCTCATTAAATTATTTACTGATATTGAACTTTTAAACAGTGTTGCTGGAGTGCTTAAGTTCCTCTCCCTTATGATTAGTGCACAGGCAGGCATTGCTCCAAAGATTAAGGTGGATAGGGAGTCCGTGAAGCTTAATTAGAGAGAGGTTGTTTAGTAGTGGTTGCTGTTTGTAACCAACTAAAGTTTACATGACACCGTTGTGGTCAGAAGCTGAGTAACCTTTTTTTGCTTGATATATAGAGTTTTAAAGTTGTCTCATTTTAACACCTGACAGGTAATCTCAGGTGATCACTGGACATAAGGTTGAAAGGAAATCCTGAATATGATGGTAGTGTGTGAAATATGTATATTACTCAGGTCCTCACCAAGACTGTAGCACAACCACAACACTTCATGTTCTTGCCTTCTTCAGATGCATTTTTTTAACTCACCATCTTCCTCAACAGTACATGAAGGCGCTGAAGGCCACCCTCACCACCTCGCAGCCCATGATATCCCCAGATGACTTCTCCACTGTGTTCTACCGCATCACTGAGCTTCATGCTGCCCACAGTGACTTCCTGAATGGCCTCAAGGACCGCACCAATCAGTGGGATGGCAGCAGCTCCATCGGGGAGTTGTTCAGAGTCCTGGTAAGCTGGAAGGGGGAAGCTGAGGGATGGAGTGTTCTGAATTTCTTAGACAGTTGTACAGTGCTGCTAAAAGGGTGTGTATTACTTACTTGCAGAGGAAGAATTGGTTGACTGAAACACTTTGGGAAATCTTTAAGGAGAAGTCTTTAACAAGGGTGTTTGTCATTAATGTTTCTTGTAGGAGTTGATTGAACTTGAGGCAATTTTAATTTTTGCTGAAAGTCTTTTCTTCATTTGTCACTTAAGATCAGGTCTAAATATTCATCCTTTAATTGGTTAGAAATTGATATGAAAATTTAACTGAGATTGTTTTTCACTCTCTCATTGTTCCTTTTAATAACTTTTACAAAAAAGTAATATTGAAGTTTTGACATTTATCCACTCACATCTTTATTGAGTAGGAAAGAGGTGATTATTTTAGATATCACATGTACTCAAATACTTGTGAAGATTTTCTGACACCAAGCTGAATATGAGAATTTTGATAGAAAAGAGATGAAGACAAATGCACTGGCTTTTTTATTACATAGTTTTATGTCTATTTTTTATAGACTAATTTAATTACAGTGTATATTGATTTGAATAATTTTTGATAACTGCGCAGTGTGATGCTTGCTATACTTTTGAAGGGTTTGATCAAACAGGAAGCTGTTCCATGGGCCAGTTCAAAAGCAGTATAGAAAAAACTGCTAAACAAAGCCTTTCCAATAATTACAGGTATAGATGTTTTTTTTCACCTGGTTCCTTCCATCAACTTTATGGCCTAATATGTCATGGTTGATAACAGTGTCGGGCATCCTTAAATGTCAAACTCTCACACGGACTCACTCTCTCTGTACAGGCAAGCAAGCTGGATGTGTACGCCTCGTTCCTGCAGAATTACCCCCGTGCTGTGGAGACAGTGAGGCGGTGCAGTGCTCAGAGCTCACAGTTTGCTGACATTACCCGCTCCATCAAACTCCGCTCCCTCCAGGGCCAGGCACAGTCACTAGAGGATCTGCTTCACCGCCCTGTTGCCAGAGTGCAGAAAAATGCTCTAGTCCTCCATGTGAGTACCTACAATTCCACTGCCTCTCCATTTCTAGCACATTTATTTCTTTCCCAACACAAAGCCTCAGGTGTACTGTGGGATTTGTTACTTTAGTCTGGTGCTTGTGTGCAAGTGCTGTTTGCTGTGATTCCTGCAAATCTAGGGTTTTATTCTTACTCTTGTGTGACAAAGATATGGATTATAGATGGCTTATATTTTTCACCTCTTTTCTCCTGCCATCCATGGCATTTATCAGTATTTCTTCAATTTTCTGAAGCAAAATTTTCAGCTAATTTACTTGTTGCTTTAATTTGTTTGGGGACAGAAAATTCAAGAATAATTTTATGAATCTGACTTCTGTTTCACATCATATTTTATAACTTCATGTTGGATGCCTTGTAGTATCTGGTATTGGAAATATTTATCTGGAATTATTTTCTTTGAATTATAATTACATTTAGCTTTGAGCTATGGTTTGACTTCAGATTATGACTTTGTTGTGCTGTTAGAGATCTGAAGATTGAATGTAATTGGAGGTTTTAGTGAATTGTCCAAAACGATCTCAGAGAAGTAGATGTGCAGTGAGGCAGTGTAGTCCATGCAGGCAGGTAAGGTGCTGCTAGGTGAACAGGATCAACACTGTAAGCATGGATGAAACATTTTGAAACTATGATGCTGATGTTACTGCATTTTCTTTCCCTTGTGTGAGCATCTTACTTTATACAACATAAAAAAGTAGACTGGTATGAATTAATTAACCTCTTCTCTTTATCATGCATTGCTTATTTTCATGACCTTTTCCAGGATCTGCTCAAATACACTCCCGAGTATCATCCTGACCATGAAATCCTACGCGAGGCCCTGAGGCTCACACAAAACTTCCTGACGCACCTCTCCATGCTGCACACCGAGGCCATGTTCCCCGTGAGTCGTGTTCCTGAGAAGTGCCGTGGAAAGGAAGATGCTGTGAGGGAGTTTTCTTTCGTTTTGCAATGTGCAGAAAGATGGCTTATGCTTCATGGCTTCTAGATGGAATAGCAATACACATGGTGATGATGATAAAAAATATGGGTCATTAATGCATAGTAATACTTGAGTAATAATACTGATGTGTAACAAGACATTATTATCATCACCACAACCCTGTTCCCACACCAAGCAAGACATGGATACAGACTTTGAAGAGTGATGGGTATCATTCCGTGTGAAGAAAGAATGCTTTAGAAATGGACTACATCCCTGCCCTATGTGTGAATCTTCATTCATGTTTCGTAATCAACTTTATTCATTATTTCACTATTCATGTTGCTGAATCATGGCTAAACTTTTTTCATATTCCCTGTAAATTAGAATTAATCTTTACACTGTGCATATCCCTTGAGTGTTGAGCTTCATTTATCATTCCTCAGCACGTCATTCCCTTCCTTCCCTTTGCATGCTGATTATTTTTCCACGATTTATTTCTCACAATCAACTCTACAAGATGATGAATAACGATGATGGAGCATTGTCTATTTTTATTGATACAGTATTCATCAGTCTACATAATCTGTTTTACTCAGATGGACATTCCTTGGAATTCAAGTTTTCAAAGAAGTGGCTATGACAGAAAAGTCTCCATTTGGTTATGTTCATACACTGTACTCTTCCACATTTGACCTCTGTCTATCTCTTAGTCATTCCCTCCAATTTCCCAGCTGTGTCATTTATTCTTTTTAGTATTAGGGTCTTACTCTCATGCTCTCAGTATCCATCAATCTTTTGTACATCCTTATCACCTCAATTTCAACTATTTTCTTCATAATCAGCAATATCATCATAGTGACTGGTGATTTGAAAGGGAGCTCATTCATCTTTAATGGATATAAAACAAATTAACCATGTTTGTCTTACCACACTGCTCAGTGTTTGTGTGATTTTTTTATATTTTGCATTTAAGGCAAAAGCTCCATTAATGAAACTTTATGAAGATGGTACTACCTTAGTCAAGCATACAGAACATTAATTTTGATTCATACACTTGGTTACTTGTACGTTGCACTACAGTGAAGACCATAGTTCATTGTGCTCTTGGTAACGCAATGGGCAAGCAACAGACGCTTCTTTTGTGCCGTCCCATTGATGTATTTGTGTTAGTTGTTGTGTGTAACATTGTTGTATAAATTGATTTATTTGTGGACCCATAACTAACTAACACGGTCAGGTGACTTAGACTTTAATGTGCACAAATACAAGGGCTTTTGAAATGTTTGGAGGTTGATATAGTTTTAGTTGATTTTTTTTATATAATCATGTCTTTTAATATGTCTTGTTAAATGTTTGCATGTAAATTCATATTTTACTTACCCACTCAACTCATTTCCAAAGCCCATACATATTGAATGTCCATGTGGTTCATAAAACATGTCAATATTGTGATACATTGTCCCATATATTGATGATTATTTTCAACAACCCTGAAATATAAGTAGTAGTGGTGATTAATTTTGTGTTTCTTTTTGTTTACTTGCTGCTGTCACTCCCCAGGCTCAGGACCGGCCTCAGCGACACCTCGTCCGCAACTCCTTCATTGTGGAGTTGGTTGAAGGCCATCGCAAGCTGCGGCACCTCTTCCTCTTCAATGATGTTATAGTCTGTGCAAAGTACAAAGTGAGCATCCGTAACACCTACTGATAAAAACCTCATGTTGGAAAATTAATATGGCACTCCTGTTTGGTTCTTTCTGTTGATTTAATAATGACTTCATAATTACATGCTTTCTGCTGGTACTGGTTAACCTTTTCACTGCTGTGACCACCCTTATATGGCTTTCTGATCACTGCAGAAGTACAAAAAAGAGAATAAGCAATTAATTTTTGTGTTTTCCTTGCTACAGAATAATTTAAGGGGAAATTTGTGTAGCAGTGAAAGAATTAACAGGTAGAGATGCAAAATACTCAATATTGTAAGTTTGAATTAGCATTACATACAAGTTCCTTTTTCAAATTACCAGCCTAAAAAAAACATAGATAGGAGTATTGTAGCACCTTAATATTAAAGTCATACTGTTATAATTAACAGCATTTATTAACTTCAAAATGAATTAATTCTAACTCTCCAATCCCTCCTCAAGCCAACTGGGCGGTCTGAGAAGTTTACCTTTGAAGTCAAGTGGTACATCAGCCTCCATGACATTGTGGTGATGATGGACAGTGGCCCCGAGACTCTGAAGGAAGCCAATCCTCCCAATCTGGTGTCCCTCAAGTCACAGGCGTCCACCGTGCGGGACCAACTCAAGCGGCATGAGGCATCTTCAGACAAAGGGGTGAGTGGTGGCCAGGTGGTTGAGGGGAAGCAGAAAACTTGAATAAGTAGATAATGGAAAATAGATGAAGGGACAAGTAGTATAGTTTCTTTATTTAAATAGTATGTGGTCAGCTCTGTAGTTGATTTCAATGAATGAATTTGCCTCTTTATCCTCTGTCTGGGTAAGGTTGTGATGTTGTTCTTTGGAAATGTCAGGATACAACAAGGCTAGCTAATTTTAAACTGAATGACAAGCTGAGTAATGGTAATGATTTCTTGCTCTTCACCCCACTTCTACACTTTATTTATCTTGGATGTATCCTTGAGTAACTAGAATATGCTAGACTATTAGTAACAAGCAGTATTCTTTGTTATACCTTATTGTAATCAAAAGAGTGCAGCTAAGGCAGAGAGAGAGAGAGAGAGGATGTCAGAATTCAAGGATGGAATTTGGGGTGTAGATTCTCTGTTTGAGGCAGTTCAATATCTCACTTGTACTTGTTAATGTGATTTCAATGTCATTAAGAGAATATAGTTGAGTCAGTCATGAACTCAAAAATCTATCTCCAGGAACCATCATGTTTTAGGAAAAATACTACATAATCAGTAAAACCTTTTGTCCTCAGCAATAGTTTTACTAGTCATCTGTAAATTTGGGGCCATGAAAGTTTTTACAATTGGATGTATGGAGTCAAAGACTATAATCATTACTCTAATAATGTTTTCTGTGGATCAGGGTGGTCGCCTCAACCTGGTGAGGAATGAGAAGCAACGGAAAAAATTAGCTGAGTTAGAGGCTCAGTTGGTGCTGGCATCCCCAAACCTGCCCTTCAGGATATCCAAGAGAGCTGGGTCGGTGCACACATTCCTCATCTCATCAGAGTATGAGCGGGACCAGTGGGGCGAGGCAATCCAGGTGTTGCAGGTAAATAACAATCTGTTAGTTGAAGTTCTCTTGTTTGTATACTAGATTGTGCTGGTATATGTATTCTAAAATGTATTATATTTCCTCTTTGAATTTTGACCAGATCATATTACTTGTTCTGAAGTAAAATTGTAGCACAAATTGCTATCTGTAACAATTGTAGATTTTTACTCTTGCTAAGTAGATCAACAGTTTTCTTTAAAAATGTTCTCTTTTAGATATGATTGTGGAATTCTATTTTTGACATTGCCCTTGCAGACCTTAGGTTCTTCTTCTAAGCGCAAGTTTGGCTGGGTGCTCCTTAAGCCTCATTTGCTGGAGAGAGGGACAGTTCTTATAGAATCTGTTTTGCCCTTCTTGCCCCAAGCCAGCCCTGCTGATTCCTCCCAGTCTCTCTTGACTTCTTGTTTCCTTGGGGTTGTACTGAGGTTTCCATGTTCACCTGTGTGCCATGCATGTTGCAGTGCCTTGTTACTTCATTACTTTTCCTCATGAGTGATTTTTTTCCATCAGTCATCAGGTGATGCATATAATATATTGTTTAAATGCATAGATAGAAGCACGCTTTGTGGTGGATTAAACCCCCATCTTTATAAGGGCATTGCTCTAATGATCAAGAGACTGTCAGGACACTGCTGATACCTGCATCCTATGCACTTGTTTTTATTTACTTCATTTACTAATCTCATTCTTTAGATGCTGTATGTTATAAACCAGATGACTCCTGAAAGTCAGTTGTTACCTATAAACATGAAACAGAATTATGAGACGCATTAACAATTGCAGTTCACAGTTTATCTTTCAAGACATACAAAGTGCGATGTTGCTGTTAAGTTGCAACACTATGGCACCATACTGCTGATATGCTCTTGTTTGTATTCACTTTTAAAGTCTGTTTTGCTCAAAGAAACTTACAGGACTGGGAAATTCTTTGGAGCAAGACTCAAAAATAAAAAGACCTTCAGATAAATTGTCTGTGACAAGTATGATGACTTTGAATTTTACCTGTTGATATTTTTTTTTATCAAAGAACCTGTGAGTGTTCCCACAAGATAAATAAAATCTTGTATATTTAATATATTTCAATTCTGTTTAGGTTAATATAACACTCTTAGATTCCTCATATTTTATCATGTAGTGTGTTCTCTATTCTTGATACATACAATATAAACATCTGGTTGAATGAGCATATTTCATTTACATGTATTACGGATGATTTCAGGCCAACACTCCAGGAGTCGGAGGCAGCTCCCTCACCCTCCAGGAACTGCAGACATGGATCACTGCCTGTCGCTCCTTCCTCAAGACCAACATGGGCTCATTCTTGCTCAAGTCCGGTGTGGATGACTCCTTGCTTCTTGGTGACCTGCATATTGTGGTGTCTAGCCTTCATGGCCTCACTAGTCCTGCAAGTAAGTATTTGTGTGCTCCTAGTGGACCAGTGTCTCAATGTGGGCCTATGTAATGTATGTATGTTAGTCTTGAGTGGTGCCCCCCCCAAAAAAAAAGACGACTTGTAATGTAAATTTCTGTTGCTTCAGTTAGCCATGTAGAATATTGGCGTATTCCTAAAATTATTGTTTATGGTGCATAAGCTGTCTGCAGGAAACAGTCATGTTTTCATTGCTATTCAAAGCAGATCTACTTCATCACCGTACTCTTCCACAGACATGTATGTGTGCTTTGAAGTGGATTCCTATGGACACTTCTTCCGGAAAGTGAAGACTAAGGTGACAGAAGGAATAGAACCTCACTGGAACCAGGACTTCATTATTGAGCTGGAAGGATCGCAGACACTGAGGATACTGTGTTATGAAGACCATCCCAAGCTTGGCACACAGCTGCGGGGAAAGACACATTTAGAGGTGGGTTGTCAGGATGCAGTAATGTGGTTGTGTGAATCTCATCAATTTTATTTATGTTTTGTTTCTTCATTACTTTCATTTAATATGAGAAAAGTTATGGATTTTTTTTTCACTGTATACATAGAAATATTTGATGTAAATCATACCATCTCACAGAGTGACTGCTAATGACTGTAATAAGGCACATTGTCAGTAGGAGAATGAAACCAGCACAAGTCAACCATGTATGATGCTTAAAAATGTTATAGATGATAATCACACACACACACACAATGAGACATATTCATTAATTCAAGACCTTTGTCTATCTCAGCTGTCCCGGACTTGGCTGAATGACACACTGACAGAACGCCGTGTCAGCCTCCAGGACTTAGTGTTAGTATTGTCACTCAAGTTCTTGCCTCCAGAAGCAACTCTGAGGAGAGTCCCCACTGGTAAATCCTCAGGCCTTTTTGGTGCCAACATTGCTGTAATCTGCAAGTAAGTGTGTTTGTTATATTTATCTTTTCAGTATATATAACATTTCCCACTATAGTATACACATTCCATTATATCCTTTCTTCTGATTTTCATCTGCATCATGTTACTGGTATTAAATTAAAGAAAGGTGCTGTGTTGATTGTTTTTGCAAGATTCACACAAATCCAATATAGTAACTCCATATATCTGTCAATTTTAGTACGTTCTTAATGTATTAGTAATATTACTGATGTGGTCAAATGATTGGATGACCTTGTGTTTGTACAGGTAGATATGTCAAAAGAAAAGAGAATGGATCTCTTAAGTTATCATTTCTAGAGTTAGATTTGCAAGTTAAATTTAAGTTATCATCTCTAGAGTTAAATTTGTAAATCTTGAAAAGATGATAGATAAGTTATTTAAATTTTCTAAGTTAAGCTTTACAGATGAGGAGGTCTTATTAATTTATCTCCTTTTTAGACGAGAGAAGAGAAGTGTTCCTTTCATAGTGACCCGTTGTGTGAGGGAAGTAGAGAGGCGTGGCATGCAGGAGGTGGGCGTCTACAGGGTGTCTGGCTTGGCATCAGATATAACAAAACTCAAGAAGTCTTTTGAGTCGAGTAAGTAACAATAGTGAATAACATTGTCATAGTTGCTTTAAGTTGATTTACTGTAAGGTTTATTATTATTTAAACTGCTATATGTATACCTATGTATCATTTTGCTCTTCAGATCCATATGAAGCAGAACAGCTGATCAAAGAAGTGGACATCCATTCTGTTACTGGTCTGCTAAAACTGTTCCTGCGAGAGCTTCCCGAGGCACTGTATACTAGTGA
Source organism: Callinectes sapidus (assembly GCA_020233015.1). Taxonomy (NCBI): domain Eukaryota; kingdom Metazoa; phylum Arthropoda; class Malacostraca; order Decapoda; family Portunidae; genus Callinectes; species Callinectes sapidus. Next base: position 8,406,335 of record CM035203.1, on the reverse strand, counting down.
ACTGTATCCACGATTCTTTGAGGCATACAGTGCAACAGATGCTGAGTATAGAAAGACAACATTGCTCAAGCTCTTCTCTTCCCTTCCACAACTCAACCAGTCCATTATAGCATACCTTTTGGAGCACTTAGTGAAGTAAGTGATAATAAGCAACAGGTATAAGAATATGATGGAAGATATTAAACCTCCTTGCTGTTAACTGGAAAGCTGTCCATGATCAAGGGACTGTATTATGTGCAGCCATCATGAGATGACCCTACAGTCTGCACAGTAGTGCTGAAAGATATTGTAGAGCAGCCATATAGAAAAACTACATTTGCATTTTGGAGAAATTATCTTGTGTAGCTTATCAGACTTGATTTTTAACTAGTCACAGAGCAGAGACATCAAATTATTAACTTTGAAGACAAGTATTCATTACTTGATGTTTATAAAGTTATAAATCATTATGGTTGTTATAATGATAAAAACCCTAACTGAAGCTAGAATGTTGAAGTTGTTGTATATGAGGTATATATGTTGCTAACAATCAATTATTGTGTGTTTTGTGATTCATACTTGTTTGTCTCACAGAGTTGTTGAAATGGAGCACTACAACAAGATGTCCCTCCACAACTTAGCCACTGTTTTTGGCCCCACATTGCTGCGACCCGGTGCTAAGCCAGGGAACCCTTCGCCGGCAGAGAAGTTGGCAGCAGGGACAGTGGACGTGATGGCCCAGGCCGGCATCCTGCACTTCTTCCTGACTCGACGGGCCAACAGGGAGCCAATCATGGTTGTTACTCAATGAATGTATTAATTCATATCATTCAGTTACGTGTTTTGTTCTGTATATAGTTTTGTAGTAATTTTAATGCATAAACGTTTTTCATCACTTTATCACGTGCTAAAGATGGATTTTCTTTTCTTTCCTTTTTACTGATACAGCACACAGTACATTTGAAAAGGCACAGATTAAATCTTAAAATCAATATTTTAATGAATGGTATATAGGAAGTTTATATGTATTTAGATTCAAAATATGATTGTTATAGTATATAATTATGTATTTGGAATAATAATAACATAGTAAAAAATATATTATTAAATTAAACTAAAAGTAACATATTTATTAAGTGTAAATGCTTCCATTTTTTCATCTTCACAGCAATACTTCTCAAAATTATGCAGTACACCCATGCTGAGTCTTGTCACTTTACGAACATGTACAGATCATATTTCAGCATGTCAGTACTGGAGCATATGTTGTTGCCTCCTCTGTGGCTGGTTGGTGAAAAACTAATGATGATGTAGGTAGTTAGTAGTGGCTCTGAAGTCAATTGGTAAGTATGCATATGTTATATCACATTTATTTTACAGTTTTCCTCATACTGTAATTGAAATTATTTTTTCCAAAATGCATAAAAATTGTGTCTAGAGGTACTGGTATGCTAAAATATGGAGACAAACTATCATAATTACATCTGTTGTGGGCAAGACCTAAGTGATTTGGCAAGAATTATACATCTAGAACTTGTGCAATACATTATTTCCATGACAAATTACCTGAATTTTCTCAAATTAAAAAGTTTATCTCCAAAATCAAAGTAGGAATTACTGTACCTCTGAGTGTGTCTTGTAAAAAGCCATTATTTGGATGTATTCCCATAAATCATGATCAATCTTCCTGCGATTGCCCTGAAAACCAAGTTGTAGAATTTTACAAGGTCATGTATCTGAGTGACTCAAGCTGTCAGTCCTGAAATGTTCATCTCCCCCTGCTGTTGTAGCAGAGAGGGAGTGTCTTTAGGTTCTCCACCTACAGAGATGTGACTTAAGCTTCACTTGATCTTCATGACTTGCAATGCTGAGACAGTAGAATTTCAGTCATATTTTGCATAATCTTTGCAAATGCAGGAAACATTGGTATGTGTATGTTTTCAGTCATTTCACACAATGCTCTTTGACTGCAAAAGTCCAGTGAGTCCCTAGCCATTCCTGAGATGCTGATCTCAAGTGATTCCTTGTTATGGATTTAAAGCTGCTGTATTGCTCAGTTTTGTTTTGTATTTCCTTTAGATTTTTCAATGTAAATTGTCGTATTAGTTTCCAAATGAATTGTTGCCATAGATATATTTTCTTAATTGTATTCCAGTGATTATGGTATTTAATTTTAAGCCATTACTACTGTGATAAATTTGTTGTGCATGATAGGTTTTTTTTTATTTAGTTCGTTTATTTTGTAAGGGAAGATGTTTGTGTTTGTTTCTGTGGTTGCATGTTTCATCATACTACAGGTGTTTTGATCTAAAGAATTCATAGTGGAACAATGCTGTCTCAGACTTGAGACGAGCTCTTGGTGAATATTGAGCTAACTAGGTCTTGGGTATGTTTCCTAAGAGTCCTGCAGCACACTACACTGGTGGAGAGGATGCTTATAGTAGTTGAAAGGAGTATTGTGTTTGTTTAAACAATTGCCAAAACAGAAGAATATTAGTTAGAATCATATCATAATAGACTGACTCTGCCAACAGTGCTTCTAAAGTAACTATGTGTTCAGAACCCTCTTATGCCTTCATGATAGGGAAACAACACCCAAAAGCACCCACACTTTTGGATAAAAACTGAGGCCTTGTACACCACAAGACGTGCACATTGCAGTGCACATTCTGCTCTGCCCAGGGGATATATGCCTAATATTTTATATACGTATCTCTGCTATGTACATTTGCATCATTCAGTCTGATGAAACAAAATTTCTTGCACCTTTTGAAGCTTCACTGTGTGTGGTTCACTTTTGGTGCAAGTAGTAAACACTGGTCATGACCTTCCTGCTGTAAGTTTTAGGATGGACAGTGTGCTGGAGATTTGGGGGGAAAATTGAAGTTGAGGATATATTTGCCTTTTTGAATAATACTCTTTGCTCATAGGGATGAGATGTGAGTAAGATTTATGGTAGATATGCTTGTGTAGGTGTAGATATTTGTATATATGTTTGTACATTGTGCTTATTTTGTACATTAAAGATTCTGATTGCACTTGTGTAAATGTATTGATGGAGACACATTATAAAGGTCATGTTCTTATCATAGGAATGTTTGAGAAAAATGCAGTCCTCATAAGACAAGATTCAGTTTCCTTTCAGCAAACATGCAGGACTGTAACTTTTGTCTATAGTGTAACATGAAAATGCTATCCCTTCTACTTGCTTTCAGTCATTCATACAGACTAAAGAGTTAAAAATGATAAATCACAAGTCTGCATATTAAGCCAAATAATGAAGGTGCCTGTAATTGACACAAAAATTATAATTGAAAAAATGTTAGAAATTATTGGATCCAGCAAAGAAACTGTATTTTGGTGTAAAAGTTGATGTCAAGTCTGGTGATGATGTGAATAATTGTAAGATGGATTCATAGATACTTTTTCTTTTCCTTTTTAAAGATTTACAAAATCTTTAATGGAAAGCTTGTTGTATTTATTTATGTAATATTTGTATTTATGTGTCATATGCTGGTATATAAGTTAGATAGAAATTCTAAGTTTGTATTAGTATACTGATACAGGGATGTTTACTGTACATTTTTACTTCCAGTGGAGGTATTCCATAATATTTGAATATAAAAATTCATCATTATTTTGGCTTATTATTTCACTAAAGAGACACTGTTGATCCAACTGTTGTTTGTGAAAGTACTGTTGGGCGATGCTGGGCAGCATGTTTTGTGAAGCCTCTTTGTTTGACTGGTGAGTTTATTCCTTTCTTTTCAGACAAACAGTAATAATAACCTAATCTAGCCAACACAAATAGGTTTCCTAGTATGAATGGAATGGTTGCGATCCAAGTAATAATATGTTCCAATTTGTGTGTAATCACTTGAAGCACAGATGTTTTGATGTCAATGTAGCCTCATACGTGAGGCCATCCATCATTTTTTTCCCGACATAATCCTGGCAGTTTTCTAAACAGTAGAAGTGTTTGTTGCCTTGTCATACCTCACTTCATGTAATTGTAGCATTTTTAATGTATACCAAAATGCTTCAAACTAGGAATCGTCTTTGGAGAATCAAAGACTGCATCAATATATATATATATATATATATATATATATATATATATATATATATATATTATACACTGTGTGTGTGATCTATTTGGTTAGATGTGTTGTTTTGGGAAGCCAGGTCTAGGCTTTCTCTTCACTGGTTCCAAGATTAATCCTATATGTGGTATATTCTTTCAATATAGTGTGCGTGTGTGTGTGTGTGTGAGTGAATGCATGCACATTTATTTGTGCTGTTGTTTCCTTTTGAAAAGTGTGTATATATACATGTGCAATATAATGCTCTCCATTACAAACACACTATCTTCCTTGGCATATATATTGCAGTACCTTCTTGCTACCTCTTGTGTTCATGCATATTCAAGTGGATATCTAATATAATAGTACATATTCAAGATTTCTGAAAACTACATCCCATTCCTAAATCATTGTATTACTACTAGTTGTGGCAACATGTCTACCAGCATCCCTCGGAAAGTTTGTTTTGCGGGACAGGTTGGGAAACACAGTAATGGACCAGAAGCTGTATTTTTGCATCTATTGTATACAGAGTTGTATTTGTACTTAAAAGATATGTAGAAACTAAACTTGGTCTTCTTTGCCCTTATATGAATAAGCAAACCATTACTTCTGAATGTGAAAGGATAAAACGACATTTATTACCTTTTAGAGACATATTCAGAGCATGAAACTCTCAGCAAATTTCATGTGCAGATGTTGCTGGTTTATGTACCAGAGGTTGTCTTTTAGCACATTTCTATACATTGTGTTCAATGTTTCTGTATTTACTCATCCTTCACTAAATCTCTCTCTCTCTCTCTCTCTCTCTCTCTCTCTCTGTGTCCATTTTTTCATTAATAGTCTCTGGTGCTGATGGTGTTAAGAGAGTGTGATATGTGTACAAGTGTTTAGGCTACCATGATTTGGATTGCCAGGGAGGTATATATATATATATATATATATATATATATATATATATATATATATATATATATATATATATATATGTATATACATATATATATATATATATATATATATATATATATATATATATATATATATATATATATATATATATATATATATATATATATATATACACACACACACACACACACTACATGGATGTATATAAAATTATCTGCAATACCTCTCATACTCTGCATTTGCATTTGGTAGCACTCATGGTGTTTCCTACACTTGGCTTCTTCACATACTCTTGAGGAGGCAAGGTGGTTTAGTAAAGTAAAGAAGAAAAGTAGCAAAATTTGGGAGGTTTTGTTGTATTGAGGGGAAAGCATTGAAAAATAGTCTGATCATTTACTACAGTTTCAACTTTCAGTTAAAATTTTCTACTGGGGCTCATGGAATTGAAGGAGTGAGTGGAATGCCTAATCGTACCAATATTAATAACAGATCATGGGGCGTGAATGTGGGACGCACGATCTTGGAAGGTGGGGCCCAGATAAGGGAAGTCTATTGGCCTGATGAAAGTCCATTGATCATAGTGACTATTACCACGCCCCTACCAGATACGTGATGAGAATGTGTGATGCCTATTTTTCTCTTGACAAAGGTAACAGCGAGTGTTACATGTAGATTGAGGTATATATCTACCTAAAAAAGCGTCAATCCGACATTAAATAATAAGGAATGCATGGCTACTCTCCAGTTGTGCACGTTTTCTTATCGTGTCAATGACTGACGGGAAACTAAGGTAATACCGATAACAATACAAATGTGGAATAATGTGAAATCATTAATAACAAAGGCCTACTGGTACACAGTATGATACATTAAGTAGCTACTCCGCAGATCGCTATATGTATATTGAGTATTTTGTGCGGAGGAATCACATACTCATGCAAGACAGTGCCCGGAACCATTATACGTTATTAGTGACAAGCAAACACTGCTTCAGAGATGACAATGCACGTAACGTCACGGGAGTGAAATCTAGGCTGCGGGGCGAGTCCTCATTTTAAGGCCAGCTGGTGCCGCAGGGATACCACGTGCGCATTGTTGTGGCGATGAGAGCCCCCTTGCGGCGGACGGCGGCAGTGACGGCCAAGCAATCTCGCCGCGCCGCCAGTCAGCTGTTGGAGAGTGTTGGGTGGGGATGTGTTCTTGAGCCTCGTCTTCCTCCAGTGTTTTGCTCACTGAACTATAAAACATGGAGTTTAAGAACGGGGTCTTCAACGCAGCCAGGGACGGTAATCTGCGTAGACTAAAGGTATGGTAGTGATTCCCCTTTTTCGCAGGATGGTGAGGGTGAAACAGGGGCCTTAGTGCCGCGTTGAGGTGGCGAGATAGTGCTGAATGTGAGTCTGTTTCCAAGGTCGGGAAGGTTCATCCTCAGTGGCTGACTTGACGTGTCTTTTTGTTTGCTGGTGCAGTTCAGAAATGAGGGTGAAGGTGGCCTTTTATCAGCCATCGACCAAGCCTGAAGGGCCATGATAGTGGCGGGGGAGGCAAGCGAGGGGCGGCTGAGCGGCGTCTGGCTGCAGCACAGCACTGACCTGGCCACGGCGCCCCGCGGCTGTGTGTGTGTGCACCGACGTCTCACTGCCTCCTGCTGGGTTCAGGAAGTTCATTCTCTTTAGCGAATACGTAACATACGATTATCTTGACGTGAATGCAGATTTATATTGATTATCGGATCATACATGTACGTGTATATCAATTTGGTGAGGAACAAAAGGTTATGAATATGCAAAGGAAGCGTACGGGAAGTAGCGCATATATACGTGCTACATAATGTTAGCCTTAAACAATGTTGATAGAGACAGACGAGAAAGATAGGGAATAGATATGGACCTTATTTTGGCAGCGATGCCTGATGTATGGAGGTGTCCGTCAGTCGAGATAAAACACACTTGTCTTATTCAACGTAATTTGGGTTGGCTGTAGTGTTGAAAAAAGAGATCGGCACAGTGTGTGTGTGTGTGTGTGTGTACTGGACATTGCAAAGGGTTTAAAGCAATTTGGCAGCATTGATACAGTATAAGTATATATACTATACATTTTTCTCTCATGCTGATGCTTGCGACAACATGTTTGACTAGATTGTCAGATCGAGATAAGATAACCTAAATAAAGAAAAGTAGCGTGTGTTGTACCATTTAACGTAATGATAACTTAACAAAATGAATTACATCGTAACCATTTATATGAAACTATATTAAATCATATTTTTAGTTATCTGTCAGTATCACAGCCAGCTACAGTGGATTATTTATTTACCATCTGGCAGGGCGAGGAGGGCTAAGGAAGTACGTATATACCAGGAGATAATTTTGAACTCTTTCACGTTGATTTATTAGTCTCACAAATGTCGTGGCAGACTGGCTGCCTTTATCACTATGCGCTGCGTCGTGTTCGTCACTTCCCGACCTGCCAGCCTTCGCTCCCTCCACGCACAAGGCATTGCGTCAGCGGGGTGTGAGGGTGAAGAGATAAGGTCTAGTCATGTCAGAAATTGAGTCAAGTGTGCTGCAGTAGACGACGTAATGGTGCGGGCCACAATATTTAAAGGCCCCCAAGTGGAATATGATGAAGGTATATTATATCGACCATGTCACGACGGGTTGTTGGCTAGACGAGTGTTGCCATTCAGAAATATGGTGTGGACCGACGCTCTCTCTCTCTCTCTCTCTCTCTCTCTCTCTCTCTCTCTCTCTCTCTCTCTCTCTCATGTGCGTGTAAACACTAACTCTGCTTCTATGTGCATAAACGAAGTTCTAAGTCAGAATGTGCAAGCTGCATGCAGTAAACGTAGGCAGCACAGCACCACCTCTGCAGAAGATAAAGGAGGGAAATAAAATAGTGTGTGCTGCCACGCTGACGACGAGAGAAAGGAAGATCCAAACTTTTATTTCTCCCTCTATTTTCACGGCGGGTTGTCAGTATCGCTTTCGTGTTTACATGCAAGACGTGACTGAATGCCCTGCGTGCTTGTTTACACGGTCCCACACTTGCCATTAATGTTCGTCGTCTTGTTGATAT
>CM035203.1:8222247-8234067 GCA_020233015.1 Callinectes sapidus | reverse complement strand
TCACTCGTTCGAATTATTGACTTATTCAATATGATGGGGTTTTTTTTTTTTTTTTTTTTTTTTTTTTTTTGAAATGGTGTCTTTTCCATTTTTATGAATATTATTGTGCGTATATTGTTTGAAAATAGCGGTTGTTGCGTGAGGACTCTTGTCTGTTTCACATGATGGACGACGCTCTCCAGACAAGGCAGTTGATCCTTTCATAGATTCCACTCACTGCTTGCGACTCAGCCATGTGAAATAAATGTGAGAATCTAGATATACAATGCAAAAACTTTACTGCGCACAAACGTTGTCATGATGATATGTTGTTGAAAATTCTGTTTACGCACTACTTTCCTTTACCAGGTGTAAGACGGTACACGTAACAATGAATTATTTGTTACCATTTCAAGTTCATGAGGCAACACATTCCTGCCCTATCCACTTTTTCCGCAACGTATGTCTAAAGTCTGTCCCTCAGCCTCTGCCTAGTCTCTCCCAAAACAGCGAAAGCCAAGTCTTAATTCACCATTAGACCACAGCTCCGCTTTCATTATCACTCAGCTCAAAGCGCCAAAAAATACCGAGCACCATCAAAGCGCCGACTCCAAAACTCACTGAAAACTCTACAAGAATCTAAAACTCCATTACAGCAGTTAATTGTTGCTATTAGTCTTTCCAGTTTTCACAGAGGATAAACGGGAAGGAATGCAAAAAGAGGAAGACAAGGATGATAGTAGACGTTTTCATTGCGTTTTCGTGTATTAGGTCTTTTCTTGAGTTATAAATGTAGATAGGTCAGTGACTTAAGCAATTTGTTTGTCAGCCGTTTACTGTTCATTACCAGTAAGTTGCATCCCAAGTTTTGTTCAATCTATTTGTTTTCTTCAAAATCTAAAGTAACGAAATTAAATCTTTTGAACGCGTAAAATGTGTGTGTGTGTGTGTGTGTGTGTGTGTGTGTGTGTGTGTGTGTGTGCTTGATCACAAAGTTGATCTGAAATGTAAACATGTACATTGAATATAGACAACAGAATAATGGCACAAAAACTAACCTGATGATATTGGTGTACGAGGTTACGGCCACTCCTCCTCTACACGCCTTAGTGCCCCTACACCCTACCACCACTAAACCACTAAGGGCTGTTCACTCCACCCCACAAGGTTTCGGTGCTTCAACCCCTTCCTCCAGTTCACCCCCTCCCCCTCCCCCTCCCCCTGGCGCCGGGCTTTTGTCGGGCTTCGTTCGCCGATCAGAGGCCCTGAGACTGTCTCATCTTCCTGGAAGGCGGCGAATCGGTGGTTATATTAACCAGTCCCTTGGACATTGGAGTCTCCCCCCCCCCCATCCCCTGCCTTTACAAAGGACAATAGCTTTGCAGTAGGAATAGGTACCCTGTGTGAATGAAGCGTGTGGTGTTTGTTGTGGTTGTAAAATATATATATATATATATATATATATATATATATATATATATATATATATATATATATATATATATATATATATATATATATATATATATATAATAGAAATGAAATAGAAATAAAAATAACAATAAAAACACGAAGAAATTAAACAAAAAAAATGCACTTGTAAATAAACAAACAAATATACCAAGATAAAATAAAAATGGCCTGATACCCATGGTTGGGTGATGGCAAAAAAAAAAAAAAAAAAAAAATTGGAGTCAGTGGCATCTGCCTCTCACGGTGACCAGAACTCTTTTGGATACATACACACCTGCTGTTCTGGAGTACCAACACCAACGTTGTACAGCAAGTATCAGTGTACCCTTCCATCCCTTAGTTCGTTATGTATCTCAGGATTTCGGTAGGTTTGTTCTTTACATATTTGTGTATATTTGTTTGTTGTGCTCTGTGCTCCTCCTCTAGGCACACGGTTTTATCTCGCATAGGACCTAATAAACTGGCGAACGTGACAGGACTCCCCCTTAAAGTCTTATATTTGTTACAACTCGTCTATAATGTTTTTATATCTTTTCAGTATACAGTGATGATGTCATTTTTTTTTTTTTTTTTTTTTTTTTACAATGGGCTGTGTGACTTAGTTACCTTTGTGAATCATTCATTTGCGTCACGTGTGGGTAGATGGGCTTGTGGTAACTATGCATTGGTATTACACTTCGATTGCAAGTGTTGGGATCATTTCAAGGCCGCTTGTGCTCTTTTTCAAGGTCGTTTGTATCTTCTAATGCCATCACTTTGCGATCTTTTCCTCACTAGTAATCTTGGCCGATTAACTACTCTCTCGTATTCATCCGCCCTTCGAGTGTAAAGTTCCAGTACTATTTACGCAAGTCTATAGCATTTGCTGGGTCTGTTTTGGATGCCGTAATCTTATTTTACACCCCTCCTCAGTACTATTTTACACCTCAGTGAAAGTCCTTAAGTGCTTACTTGAGTATAGTTCGTGTAACTGTCCAAGGGTTGCTGTAACTGTCACTCAAAGTCCTCACCTAATTGAGTCCCTTGCCTTCTGCTTCAGCTTCAGCTCACTCCCCACTTGCCTCCCTTTTCCTCCGACCCCCTCGCAGCCCTAACGGTCTTCCTTGCAGTCCTCTGCCTCCCCTCACCCTTGTCAGCAGTTATTGCCAGAGAGGATTATTGGCACGGCGCACTGATCACGCCATGTCCCTGTTCATTCCCCACACCACCACCCACCACCACCAATGCTACCCTCCCACACCAAATTTTACCTCTCGGGTTTTTTTTTTTTTTTTTTTTTTTTTTTTTTTTTTTTTTTTTTTTTTTTTTTACTAATCTCTCCCTAAAAGCGCTTCAACCCATGTCACCTCTCGGAGCTTCTACTGCTGTGTACCTCAGTGCATTCAGTGCCATCCAAGCTACTGTTCTGCCCCACTTTTAGCCTGTTGATCACACTTTCATTCAAAGTAATCACATCGGTTCCATGCATTATAATAGGCACCCCACACTCCTCCATACTTCTCTCGGTACATCATACTTTTGCCCCCATCCTTGCCGCACTCCCCGATCATCCAACCCATTTGTTAACCAAGCTTACCTTCTCATTCTTTGCTTTTTCACACCCATTTGAATTCACCCACATCCCCCAAGTACTTATATTGTTGCGCCTGCTTCATTTTCTCCTATTCTCCATTTTGCATTATTTATTCTCTGACCTATTCACAATCATTACCTTACTTATCTCACTACTAAACATAACACTTTTCCTTAAACATCCTCTACATACAATAAACTTGTGTAACTCATCCGCAGATTCACTCATAACGACTACATCTACATAAAGGACACCTATTCCCCACTCTGACTCCTGCATTAATTCTTCTCATTTTGGCTGCTAACTCCTCTGTATACAAGCTGAAAAGGGTTGGCGACAATATACATCCTTGCCTGACCCCTCTCTCACTCTTCACCTTTGTTTCTATATCTCCTAATCAGTATTTAGCTCTCCTTTTGATATACTTGCTATGCACTATGTTGGTTATCTTTGTATTCAATCTAATCTTTCTCATTCTTTTCAGTCTCATGATTTTTTATGCCACATAATAGTGATTTTCATCTTGATGCTACAGGTGGCCATAATTTTGGATCAACAACAACTCCTGTACAAGACAAACAAGATAAATAAATAAGACAAATAGTATCTTCTACACTAATTGATCCTGCACTGGACCTGCCATATTCTTTCAGGAAACTTCACAGCCTCAATCCATTATCCTTTCATTCGTCTCTCCACACAGTCCCAGCAGCAACACCACCCAGGTAGACAGAATGATACATCTATTTCTGCATTACATCACAAGGGGCCGTATTCAGAAATGCCTTGCTCTCACCACGACAGTTTTCCAAAGCCACAGTGACCACTAGCCAGGTTTTCAAGACAGTTTTTCCTTATAATAATCTGGAAAATCCTGCCATTTTACCACTAAAACCATACACATACCCTAAAAAACATTAATATTTTCAACTTAAGCCATTGGAAACTTGTGAGGGTTAGGTATTTCAAATTGGCTCCTTGACAGGGTGAACTCCTCTCTCCATGGATGTCAAATATTACTGAATGTCCAACTCAGGGGCGCCCACACCACGTTCATAACCATGCACTATTGTTAACAGTACGCTGATGCTGCTTTTCGCCAGTCTTCACGATTTGGTAAACATTCGATGTCCGTGGAGGAGCTCACTATGTTAAGGAGCCAATAAATTGTGTACATTCCTGTTAAAACATATATGAATTGTATGTGTGACTTGGTTTGGCACACACAGGAACTTGCATGAAACCTCTGGTTCCCACTCAATGAAATGCTGTGTGTAAATGAAAAAGAGCGCAAATTAAACATTTGTTTGGATTTTCCAAAAGGCAGCCAATCATATGGGGGTATTACTCCAAAGCTGAGGAAATCATATGACTGTTCACAAACTTTGATACAGCATCACATGCCCATAGCTACTACTCACCACAGTCAGCACTCCTCACAGTGCTTTCATCATGGCTAGTGGACCCCATAATATAACAAGCAAACAATGATTCTCCGGTACCAAGACCTTAACCCTGGTGGAAGTGGTGTAGTGTTGGGGTAATGATTTCAAGCAGAGGATCACTATCACTCGATGCCATGGAGTCTAGATGATCCTCATGACAATATCGTATATGAATACAAAGATAATATCCATTATATAAGGAAGTAGAAGAGCAGAAACAAATATTGTGGTGAAAGCAAAACACAAAAAGAATCACTGAGGAAATTATTTTTGGTGAGGGAGTGGGAGACAAGTCAGAAAGAACAATGAAATGAATAGGAACTACACTGCAGGAACACACAGGATCCATAAGAATAAGAAGCTAAAGAAAGCATGGTTTTGTAATGCAGAGAGTAAAGTTTTGCATGGAATAGCGAAAGTACAGCAGAAGATGAGGGAAATTTCCTCAGCTGATTGTGGAAAGTAATGACCACTTCTTCCTCTTCTTATGACCATTACTCTTACCGATAGTTGCCTCCTCAGCTTACGCTGTATATTCAGTATTCCATGCAAAACTTTACTTTTTTACATTACAAAAGCTTGTAAACAGCCGATAAGAATGTTAGTTTGTGAACATAAACAAATATAAGACAGTAATATATGGTAAAATCTACAGTACCCACCATACTGAAAAAACAGAGGCCACTAAGGTAGCTGATGTGGCGATGGATGAGAAAAAGGAACTTAAGCAATCTGCGGCAGTGGAAGAAATAAAATATTGTAAAATTACATGGAAATTTATCTTAATCTGAAGGTTTTGCTAAGGTTAGAATGAGTTACCTAATTAAAGGTATCAATGGTTGAACTTTTCAATACTCGAACAGCCATTTGGAACAAATTAATTTCAAGTACTGGGTCTCCACTGTATATATACTGTATATATATATATATATATATATATATATATATATATATATATATATATATATATATATATATATATATATATATATACAGTATAGATATATATATATATATATATAGATATAGATATAGATATGCTCCTCTGTAACTGCCTCACCTAGGCTTGTTCTTCACAGACGACTTCCTAAGTCTGGTACAGACCACAGGACTTCAATCCAAACTTTTGAAGATTGAATAATCATGTACTTTTTTTATAAATACAAAAAATGCGGATTCTTAAGCAAAGCTACAATATTTTAATATAACTATGTACTAGAAAATTACAGAAAATAACTTGGCGTCTTTTGTTCACTGACCTGAGAACTTACACCTAATGATCATGAATAATTTGAGGTTTCAAAAGCCATGACAAAATCTTTTACTTGAAATAACAAATATTCTGGCTCCAGCCATATATAAATTCTGATCATATTTTTATATAAACACTGTTATATGGGGGTTACAGAACATGTTGCATTAAAAACTTAAACTGAGGCTAACTTTGTTCAAGTTTTACTCAACTAAAAATAACTTCTGTTCAACTCATATTACTATAGAAGAATAACAGCTGACTTAAGGTTCTTCACAGTATTGAGTGTAACGTGATGAAAACAACGTATGACGAAACAAATGAAATTGTGACAAAGATACGTTGATGGATGGCAGTCTTATTTCTGACTAACTAACTTTCTATTCCAAGTACAGGCTGAAATATTCTCATCATATTTGCCTATGAAAATACTAATGTGTACCATATACCACCATATTTTTAATTTCACGGTAAAAATTCCAACAGCATATACTGTATTTCACACATTGTCCAACAACTGATACACTAGTAGATTTTTTCACTCCATTAGTGAAGTTAGACATTATATTCAGTATGAATGGTACATTATTTGGATGAATACAGGAATAGGATAAATATATGGAATGTCACTAATTTTGGTTGAGAAATAACTTCAGTACAGCGAAACGGAATAGCCTCATACCACATGTGACTTTACGTCATTCAGTGCTCCAAGTGTTTGCTGTTTTTCATACACTTGTCAAGGTATTAGAAAACACGGGAAAACACATTAAAAAAAACTATTGAATAATATCCTACAATCTATTCAAGTCTGCTTGAATAGAATAAAATAGTCCTAGAAATGACTGACCCTGAGTGGGGATGACAGCTTTATGTATGTACTGTACATTATTTAATATTTCAACGTTTTGAATAGAAATCTTTAGGAAATATTTAGTTCATTTACATAATTACAAATTCTTATCAATGAGACATTTTCATACTTATGCTGAATTCTGTGGAAATAAAAAAGAAACATAATAGAGGTTATTAGATACATTGTTTACCACTGGCCACATATGAAATTGAGAGCAGCTAATATCTGAAGTATGTTGTGAAGCTGGTAGATATATATATATATATATATATATATATATATATATATATATATATATATATATATATATATATATATATATATATATATATATAAGGACTTTCACCACATTTTAAGTTATATATTAGACATCAATCATGATCAAATGAACAATTTGGCTCTTCCTTCAAATATGACATGGGAACTATTCTTAAAATTCTTTAAATGGAAATTATTGACCTTTAATGATGTCATGAATTAAAACAAAAGTACAAAAATGACTCTACATATGAATTATACTATGAGTACATATTGATTAGAGAATATAACAAACCAGTAATTTAGAGCAACTGATACAAGTGTCTGGAAGCACTTTTGTATGTGAACAACTGTTTTCATCAACATATCCTTAGTTTTTCTTCTTACTAGAGCAGACACTGAAAAGTTTGTGCAGCAAGTACAAGCTCAATCATTTTAATAAATTACTTTACAGTCAACATGAATATGAAATGTTGTGGTTAAAAACTATCTAAGTTGCTTCATCTCTAGCTTCAAAATGTGCCCTACTAAACCTTTTGAATTTCTGTAGGTGGCTTTCTCCTAGAACAGGTTGTTGTACACAGTGATTTGGAATGAAATAGAGAATTTCAAATGTTAATAAGTCTGGTTGATAAATTGCTATTGATTACTATGTTGAATGTAATGGACAATTCAAACTTGAAATTAAACAAAAAGTTTTAAGCATTTCAAATAAATTATAGATCTACTAATTCTTCCTTCAATTAAATATCATCACAGCTCTTAAAGATCAGAAAAAATACAAGAAAATACATAACCTGACATGGCAAGAGATAATTAAGAAATTACCAAAAAGTAATGAAAAAGAAAATAAAAGAATACAACTTGTATAAAAATATCAAGTACTTAATCTGAAATGCAAGGTGTACAGTAAGATATACTACATTAAATAATACAATTGATAACTATCCATTAGTTTATATGACAGCAAAAATAATTAAGCTTAACTATGCATTTATACATATTCTTTTTAAGTAACAGCCTCTGCATCACATAGGTTGGGATCAGCACACAACTATTCATAGCATTGCTGTATAATAATACCTAAGCTGTATGATATAAGAATGATTTATACATATATATTACTGTTCATTGTTTGACACATATGTTTTTTTCTTTTTTTAGTGAATGGGATGAACAATGATATGTACCTTAATATCTCTGGAAAGAAGAAAAAATACTACAAAAATGTCCCTTGAGTGATAATCATAATTTCATGTGCCTAACTATAAATCATAGTCAATAGGTGCACTTATCTAGTGATTTAATTGTAATGATTATGATGATAATACTAAATGTATGGTCATAAGAGAGCTAAAATACTGAAGACATGAAAATACAGTCAAAGAATTTTGTTCATAACTTATCTTTCACACAGTGGCTTTCTTTATTCTATACAATAAATTGCGGCTGCATGAACATCACAGGAGTGGCGGATCTCCACTATGGTGAGATGAAGCACAGCTACTCATACTCAGGTCTTCCACACTATCAAACCCTGAAAAATAAATAGTGTCTACTGTTAAACCATTATATGATAGAGCTATGTAAAATCCATGGAATAGGAAGAATCATCTTTTAGTGAGGAGCATCAACCTGAATACATCACTTTGCCTATCTACTAACTCTGTACCAATGAGTCTTCCTAGACAACCTTCCATACAGGGACATTTCATCAGGCTCACCAAATTTTGTCCATAATGACTGTAATGATTGTTAGAACTTGGCAGTGTTGAACTGACAATTAGATAAAATGACATCTCTCCTGCTGGCGGCTCAACTTCCCATTCTTCAATAGGGACAGATTTGTTTTATGTAAGAGGGGAAAACTGGCCAAGGGCAACAGAAAGAGTTTTAAAAAATGTAAAGCCCATTTAGTTGCCAATTCTTACGAAGGTTCATGAGAGGTAGCCAAAAGAAAGGGATTAATGTCTTCAACCTTTCCTCTTAAATAAGTTCAGCTCATAGGAAGATGGACAGAAGCAGGCAGGGAGTTCCAAAATTTACCAGAGAAAGGTATGAATGCTAGAGGAGAATGGTTAACTCTTGCATTAGAGAGGTTGACAGAAGAAAGTCATAGGGAACGAGGCCACATGAGGAGGGGAGGCATGCATTTAGCAAGATCAGAAGGGCAGTTGGCAGGAAAATAGAAGATAATAAAAGATACAACACTCCAGTGGTGAGAAGAGGCTGTAGACAATCATTCAGAAAAGAATTGATAAAATGAAAAGCTTTTGATTCCACCCTTTCTACTAAGACTTCACCCCATACATGCAAATAGTATTCCACACATGGCCAAATAAGGCCACTGTATAGAGTTAGCAGTTGGAGGGATGAAAAAAAATGTGGAAGATGTCTCGCAATGCCCAATTTCATGGAAGCCGTTTTATCAACAGATCAGATGTTAAGTTTCCAGTTTAGATCATAAGTAAAGGAAAGATCAAGGATATTCAGTGTAGAAGAGGGGAGGCAGTTGAGAGTCATTGAAGAAGAGTAGATGGTAGTCTGGAAGGTTGTGTCAAGTTGACAGATGGAAGAATTGAGTTTTTGAGCCATAGAACGTAACAAGTTTTCTCTATTCCAATAAGAAAATTTACAGATATCACCACATTCTGTGGCAACCCTGTGTAATCTGTTTATTTCCTGAAGGAAGTAAACAGATTATGTCTCTGAAAAGAGGTGGAAAAGTGTAGGGTGGTACACCAACTTAAGAAAGGATAGGGCAAGAAGTTTGGTTTGGATCATTAATGGATAATAGGAAGAAAAGTTCCAATGACAGACTAGAACAGAACCCCAAGGAACACCAGAGGTCAGAAGTTAGAGGAGAAAATTGAGACGAAGTTGCAGAGAGAAGGATAGAAACTATAGGATGGTAGTTTTGAGAACAAAGCTTTGTGCCAGACTCTATGAAAAGCTATTGATATGTCTAAGGCAAAAGCAAAAGTTTCACCAAAATCTCTAAAAGAGCATGACCAAAAACTCAGTAAGGAAAGCCAGATCACCAGTAAAGTGACTTTGACACAAGCCATACTGGCAATCACATAAAAGATTGTAAAGTGACAGATGAATCTATCCTAATGAGGATAGAGAATAGATTCAAAAACTTTAGATAAGCAAGAGTTTAGGGGATTAGAATGGTCACCCTTTTTTTAGGGACAGGTTGAATGTAGGCAAACTTCCAGCAAGAAGGAAAGGTAGATGTAGATAGACAGAGTTGAAACAGTTTGGCCAGGGAAGGTGCAAGCACAATGGCACAGTTTTTGAGAGCAATAGGAGGGACTCCATCAGATCCATAGGTCTTCAGAGGGTTTGGGCTATTTAGGGCACAGAAAACATCATTGTGAAGAATTTTAATTGAAGGCATGAAATAATCAGAGGGAGGAATAGAGGGAGGGATAAACCCCGATTTATGTAAAGAAGAATTATTAGCAAAGGTTTGAGAAATTAGTTCAACTTTAGAGACGGATGTGATGGCAGTGGTGCTATCAGAATTAAAGAGTACAGGAAGATAAGATCAAGAAATAACATTATTGGAGATATTTTTGCCCAGATAGCAGAAATTAATTTCAAAAGATTTCGAGTTTCTATTAATAAAGGAGCGTTTGGAAAGTTGGAGAACAGACTTGCCATGATTTACTGTGTTACTGTTTATAATGCTCCTAGAACATTGATTTATGTAGATATTGGCAATTTTCTTAATATTCTGCTATTCTTTATGTTCTGACATCTTACAAATAATAAAGGTAATATATTGGCAATTCCTTGTAACTTTCAAAGCAGGATGAAAACTGCTAAAGCCAATCAGCAGGAACAAACACTATCAAATGACTGCTAGTAAATCTGTTAGATTTTATAAAACAAAATTACTCTTTTTATGACATATTGTTTATCTATATTGCCAATGTATTCAATGTGATATTTCATTCTTCTTAATATTTGCCTTTTGTTATTATCATTATTTTTAATTCATTACTTGTCATAAAATTATTATGTAAGATTTTCTACAAATAATTTGAAAACCATCATGCTGGGTTTGCTTTAGTACCTATTGTATATTACTGTATTCCCACATACAGCTATAATAAAAAAATCCAAAGAAAACTTTACTAAAATTTCAATAATTGATAGTTCCACCTACCTTAAAAGGTAAGTGACAACATTTTCATCCATATTTGAAAATATGTTTATTTAATGCACACCTAAAAAAATCAAAATGTCACAAAAACCTTGAGAAAAGCATGCTTTCTCATTCAAGTAGGATAATGTTTCCAAATAATGACAATATGGAAGTGAACAACAAAAGAATACTCTGAATTGTAAATATGATGAACCAATACATGTAGTAATTTTTTTTTAAATAGATATCTAATGGTGGTAAACAGAGCAATATTTGTAAAGCCAACTTTGCTTATATAATTGTGCTAATAAACTGACCAACATTAACAAAGCCTTAGTACTTATTACTCAACCTCTAATACAAACTCATAACCTGTTACGTTAATATAATCTTTGAATAAGAATTAATGCTGTATAAAAGTTATATTTTCTTAATATAACCTTCCTTTTTCTGCACATGCAGTGGTATAACAGTAGTAGCAAGAATAAAGAATCAACTCATACTTTGATCTCTGACAAAGTGATACACATAAGTGCCAGATGGTGTAACATGTAAAATAAATTAATGTCTTATTTCTAGATTCTGTTTGAAGTTTGATGAAACCTAATACATGCATTTTTTTAAGTTCAACATATGAAAAAATGAGTGAGTGAGTGTGTGTGTGAGTGAGTGAGTGTGTGTGAGTGAGAGTGTGTGAGTGAGAGAGAGAGAGAGAGAGAGAGAGAGAGAGAGAGAGAGAGAGAGAGAGAGAGAGAGAGAGAGAGAGAGAGAGAGAGAGAACAAAGATTATTGAGTAGACAGAAGAGCGGAGCGGGAGAGAGGAGGGAG
>CM035203.1:8211703-8218397 GCA_020233015.1 Callinectes sapidus | reverse complement strand
GGAGAGAGAGAGAGAGAGAGAGAGAGAGAGAGAGAGAGAGAGAGAGAGAGAGAAGTGAACTAGCTTGTTGCTGTGTTCTAATCAGGCCGTTTTGTGGAGGCTCTTTTTCACAGCTGGTTTTTCATAGGTGCTACGTCTCCGCAGCTCACCGGTTCGTTCTCTCAAGAAGTTCTTCCCCATGTCTTACATTGGCTGGACACGCTGGACACTGGGACGGCTCATGTCCGTGTTCGACCTTTCCCTGCCCTCCATCCCTCCACACACACACACACACACACACACACACACACACACACACACCTCATAGCTCAGTGGTAAGAATGTCTCCTTGGCTGTCTCACCACGGCCCAGCAGACATAAAGGGGCATCAGCTGGCTAGCCATGGGGAACAGCAGGGGCGATGGAAAAAGCGCTGGGGAGAGAGGAGAAGCAAAATAATAATGTTCATCAGTTCAATACATTCAGAAAAACAGCTGATTCGGTTACAACACAAGAAATGAAGGGAAGAAGATGCTACAACAAGATATCAGATCTGTATATGGCAGGTCCTGTAGCAAACATAAATGTACTGAGAGATTTCTAACTATTATATATCTCTTGCCCATTGGATTAGCACACACACACACACACACACACACACACACACACACACACATGACGTATATACCTGAAAATATCTCAATATACCTGGAAAAATCACCTCACAATGCAAGATATGAAGAGAGCAGATATATCATTATAACAGTATCACACACACACACACACACACACACACACACACACACACACACACACACACGACGTATATACCAGAAAATAAATTAACATACCTGGAAAAATCACTTGACAATGCTAGATATGAAGAAAGCAAATATAACAATAAAGCAGTATAACAGCACCACACACACACACACACACACACACACACACACACGCAAACACAGTAAACATACAGTAACTCATGCTATATATGGCATATAAGTCAGGAAGGCAAGGGGACAGGGAGGCGCCTGCCCTATGACGTCATAGCTGATGACGTCACAGCTGATGACGTCACGGCCGATGACGTCACAGCTCTATATTTACGTAGCGTAAACCATTTTAAAAATGACCCCTCGATAAAACGCCTTTAGATTAACCTATTGTATCTGATCCGACGTGATAAATAGGATAACTAATTTCCAAAGTATAAACACACTTCTAACAACAGTAATTGTAAAGAAATTCCACGGAAAAAAAACCATTTTATGAAAATATGACCCTTTTTAAAACTCGTTAAATATCCATTAACTACAACCTCAGAAGAACCAAAACCCATTTCAAAACAATCGATTATTCAATTTTAATTATTTTAAACACTTTAGAGTGAGTTAGAAGCAGAAATAAATTCTTCACAGGCTGATAATTACGTTTTTAATGTAACTTTGACACCGCTAAATAACACTTTTCCTCTCCACTCATTTCACTGAACTTTAGGCATAAAACATCATTGTATATGGACTACCTCTTGCAATTAATAACAACTTGATACAGCCTCAAATAAAAAAGTGCATTTGGCGTTCCAAGAAATTTAGTGCAAAAGTTCCCCCTTATTTACCACCCTGATAACACCAACCACAGCGATCTCCACCCCTTACACGCACGCAAATCAATTGAAACACGTTGCAGTATTCATAGAAAGCGTTAAATTTGACTATTGATCCAAAATAAGCAGTCCAGAAACGAAGACAATATCCGGCTGGCGGAGGCCCCGTGGTGGGATACGGCCCCCCCCCTCCTACCTCACTCCCACCTTCATCAAACTTAAACTTGACCACGAAAGCTATGTCTGAATGGCTCATATGAAAGCTTAGTACCATGGCTGCATACTGTGGCAAGATGAGCCTATAATAATTGAGAGAAAAGGCTTAAAATGACCGATGAAATAAAAATCCAAGTTGGCGCCCGGGCCTGAGGCGGTGACTCACCTGATGAGACGTGGCAAGAGGCTGGTGGCACAGTTAGTGGCGGTAATAACAGTCAGTCCACCGCCAGTAAATGCATCTTGCTGCTTTAGTCCGGGAATTAGATGACTTGGACACCGAATTAACAACAATACTCTTCTTGTTCTGTCATTAAAACCACTGTCACTAAAAAACTCACACCATTTTGAGCGTGGAAATCGTCTTAATATGCCACTCCAATGATAAAATACTCATGAAATCTCGCTGGCCACTTTATCCAGACGGTTTTGAGGTCTTCATATGCCACTAGGACTGTAAAAACGCTTAGAATCCAGTGTCAATTCAACTAAACCGCTTTTCAATAGGTTAAAAGTAGCCAACCCACGTATACCCTCCCCCTCCGAACACTGGGAAGACACTACTTCACTTCTTTCTCAGACACCCCCGCGGCCCCGTCCCGCCCTCATGGCTGGCCGGGAAGGGGCATTTTAATTTAACACCTGCCAAAGGGTTCTTGTAGTTTTCCAGGTTTGTCTCAACACAGCTAAGAAATCGAATATGTTACAGGCAAAGAACATAGATAGACAATAGATAAACGTATATACTGCCCCTTAAACGTCGAGTAAGGCGAATTAGTGGAAAAAAAACCTGTAAAAATAAACGAAGGGACAAGGCCGACCGGTAGTTATGGTGACCAGCACTCGGAGCAAAAAGTTCTCGTATTTTTCAATGTTTCTCTTGGTGGAGGAAGGGGAGTGGTGGAGGAGGGAGGGGAGAAGGAGACAGGCGGCACGGCATGGTAGGTACGCTACAGCCACCACCTATCATCAGCCCCTCCATGCCTCCCAGCAGCAGCAGCAGCAGTAGCAGCCCAGCAGGGTGAACGGCGTGCTACGTACTGCAGCGCGTAAGGTTGGGCCACTGTACTGTATTGTACTGGGCAGCAGGCAGGAACTATACCACCACCACCACGACTGACAGGGGCAGCTAGGGGATGAGTCACTGCACCGTCACCCACTGCGGTGGGAGGCACACCGCCCCGCCCCGCCACCCACTGTTGTTGTTGCACTATACCTCCTGTCCTGTCCCTCAGACCACCATCACGGCGGCCACCACCCACCCACCCACCCGCCCACCCGCCAAGCCTGCAGACCACAGCCCAGCTGGCCTCACCACCACCTGCGAGACCAGCTGGGCCGCCCTTCTCGTCCGCCTCACGCCCTCAGATGTGATGCTGCGGGTGCTGAGGGCGGCACCTCCCCCCCTGCTAGACAACTAAACTGCCGCCACACCTGCAGCACCTCAGAGAGTGGCCAGCAGCAGCAGCACTCTCACTGGCCAGACCACAGGCGGGCTGGTGGCTGGTGTGCCCGCTTTGTGTATATGTACATAATATATATAGCATTTATTTACTTGTATATATATATATATATATATATATATATATATATATATATATATATATATATATATATATATATATATATATATATATATAATCATGTATGTATGCTCAATAAACCTTTATTAATAATCAAAAATAACTCCCCGCCTCAGCAGTGTAATAATAATAATAATAATAATAAGAGTAATAACAATAATAATAATAATGATAATAATAACAATAAGGATAATAATAATAATAGTAATAATAATAATAATAATAATAATAATAATAATAATAATAATAATAATAGTAGTATGTAGGTGAAGGAAATAGTGCTAAATAGTGCCAAAAAGAGGCCCACAAGTGGAGACATACAGACAGACAGACACTGCCAACACCGCTCTCTCTCCTCCTGATATAACACTCAGTACAGCGAAAGTGACAATTAATGATAAGTAAGTATATTAAATCAGTTTAGCCTTAGTTTGCATATATGTACAAAAGTAATATATAAGGAAATACTGTACATATATATACTGTATATATATATATATATATATATATATATATATATATATATATATATATATATATATATATATATATATATATACAGTATAGATATATATATATATATATATAGATATAGATATAGATATGCTCCTCTGTAACTGCCTCACCTAGGCTTGTTCTTCACAGACGACTTCCTAAGTCTGGTACAGACCACAGGACTTCAATCCAAACTTTTGAAGATTGAATAATCATGTACTTTTTTTATAAATACAAAAAATGCGGATTCTTAAGCAAAGCTACAATATTTTAATATAACTATGTACTAGAAAATTACAGAAAATAACTTGGCGTCTTTTGTTCACTGACCTGAGAACTTACACCTAATGATCATGAATAATTTGAGGTTTCAAAAGCCATGACAAAATCTTTTACTTGAAATAACAAATATTCTGGCTCCAGCCATATATAAATTCTGATCATATTTTTATATAAACACTGTTATATGGGGGTTACAGAACATGTTGCATTAAAAACTTAAACTGAGGCTAACTTTGTTCAAGTTTTACTCAACTAAAAATAACTTCTGTTCAACTCATATTACTATAGAAGAATAACAGCTGACTTAAGGTTCTTCACAGTATTGAGTGTAACGTGATGAAAACAACGTATGACGAAACAAATGAAATTGTGACAAAGATACGTTGATGGATGGCAGTCTTATTTCTGACTAACTAACTTTCTATTCCAAGTACAGGCTGAAATATTCTCATCATATTTGCCTATGAAAATACTAATGTGTACCATATACCACCATATTTTTAATTTCACGGTAAAAATTCCAACAGCATATACTGTATTTCACACATTGTCCAACAACTGATACACTAGTAGATTTTTTCACTCCATTAGTGAAGTTAGACATTATATTCAGTATGAATGGTACATTATTTGGATGAATACAGGAATAGGATAAATATATGGAATGTCACTAATTTTGGTTGAGAAATAACTTCAGTACAGCGAAACGGAATAGCCTCATACCACATGTGACTTTACGTCATTCAGTGCTCCAAGTGTTTGCTGTTTTTCATACACTTGTCAAGGTATTAGAAAACACGGGAAAACACATTAAAAAAAACTATTGAATAATATCCTACAATCTATTCAAGTCTGCTTGAATAGAATAAAATAGTCCTAGAAATGACTGACCCTGAGTGGGGATGACAGCTTTATGTATGTACTGTACATTATTTAATATTTCAACGTTTTGAATAGAAATCTTTAGGAAATATTTAGTTCATTTACATAATTACAAATTCTTATCAATGAGACATTTTCATACTTATGCTGAATTCTGTGGAAATAAAAAAGAAACATAATAGAGGTTATTAGATACATTGTTTACCACTGGCCACATATGAAATTGAGAGCAGCTAATATCTGAAGTATGTTGTGAAGCTGGTAGATATATATATATATATATATATATATATATATATATATATATATATATATATATATATATATATATATATATATATATATATATAAGGACTTTCACCACATTTTAAGTTATATATTAGACATCAATCATGATCAAATGAACAATTTGGCTCTTCCTTCAAATATGACATGGGAACTATTCTTAAAATTCTTTAAATGGAAATTATTGACCTTTAATGATGTCATGAATTAAAACAAAAGTACAAAAATGACTCTACATATGAATTATACTATGAGTACATATTGATTAGAGAATATAACAAACCAGTAATTTAGAGCAACTGATACAAGTGTCTGGAAGCACTTTTGTATGTGAACAACTGTTTTCATCAACATATCCTTAGTTTTTCTTCTTACTAGAGCAGACACTGAAAAGTTTGTGCAGCAAGTACAAGCTCAATCATTTTAATAAATTACTTTACAGTCAACATGAATATGAAATGTTGTGGTTAAAAACTATCTAAGTTGCTTCATCTCTAGCTTCAAAATGTGCCCTACTAAACCTTTTGAATTTCTGTAGGTGGCTTTCTCCAAGAACAGGTTGTTGTACACAGTGATTTGGAATGAAATAGAGAATTTCAAATGTTAATAAGTCTGGTTGATAAATTGCTATTGATTACTATGTTGAATGTAATGGACAATTCAAACTTGAAATTAAACAAAATGTTTTAAGCATTTCAAATAAATTATAGATCTACTAATTCTTCCTTCAATTAAATATCATCACAGCTCTTAAAGATCAGAAAAAATACAAGAAAATACATAACCTGACATGGCAAGAGATAATTAAGAAATTACCAAAAAGTAATGAAAAAGAAAATAAAAGAATACAACTTGTATAAAAATATCAAGTACTTAATCTGAAATGCAAGGTGTACAGTAAGATATACTACATTAAATAATACAATTGATAACTATCCATTAGTTTATATGACAGCAAAAATAATTAAGCTTAACTATGCATTTATACATATTCTTTTTAAGTAACAGCCTCTGCATCACATAGGTTGGGATCAGCACACAACTATTCATAGCATTGCTGTATAATAATACCTAAGCTGTATGATATAAGAATGATTTATACATACATATTACTGTTCATTGTTTGACACATATGTTTTTTTCTTTTTTTAGTGAATGGGATGAACAATGATATGTACCTTAATATCTCTGGAAAGAAGAAAAAATACTACAAAAATGTCCCTTGAGTGATAATCATAATTTCATGTGCCTAACTATAAATCATAGTCAATAGGTGCACTTATCTAGTGATTTAATTGTAATGATTATGATGATAATACTAAATGTATGGTCATAAGAGAGCTAAAATACTGAAGACATGAAAATA
>CM035203.1:8191703-8206703 GCA_020233015.1 Callinectes sapidus | reverse complement strand
AGATGAAATTTTACTCCTCTTCTTTTTCTTTTTCTTTTGATCTTTCCTTTCTGTTGTCAACCAAAGATCATCTTCAGAAGCAGTTGTTGAAGGAGATCCTTTCACACCTCTTCTACAAGACACTTCACTAATATCCTTGATTGAAACTGATGACTTTTCTAAAGGTGGATAAGACTGTTCCTGAGACATCTCAGGCAAAGTATTTTCTGTAGTGCATCTTCGCCAAGCATATGATGGTTTGGTTCCTTCAGTTATACAATGATCTGCTTCTTCTTTATATTCATGTTCCTTTTCCGATATAAAAGAGGTTTCTTGTGTAATGCAACGTGAAGGTCTTGGAGACTGCTCATGGTGATCTCTAGATGATAGAGACATAACATCACAACTTGGGCTCACAAACTCTTTTCTAAATTGATTACTGTCATCACTTGATACTCTTGCTCTTTCCTGTGATAAGGGTACTTCCTTTTCATATGAAGATATCATCTGCTTAGGATTACTGCTAACTGAATAGCTTCTGGAACATGAAATGTTTGTCTCTCTAGGCGATTCTCTTTCACTGTAACTTCTAGCAGGCAATGGTGCTAGTACATCAATCTCAACAAAACTAGAATTGTACTTGCTATATTTCATTTCAGGTTGCTCAATGGGAACCCAGACAGTATCTGGTGGTTCTGTTGCTTTCACACAAGAGCCAAGAGTTGTAGACAATTCTTCAGCAGAAGAAGTAAGAGCTCTAGTATCCTCTAGACTTGGACTTCTCTGTATATGAGGAGAGGCTCTGGCTGAACTAGAGGGTGTGACAGGCACCTGATAAAGGCGGGATGTGACAGCCTGAATCTCTTCCCCAACATGTGAGGCAGGACGGGATGAGGCTGTTGAGGAGGCAGATCGCCCCGGAGAGGGCCCTGGGGGATCACAGCTGATGTCCATCACATCAGTCATATCCAAGGTAGACTCATGGCTGGCTGCTTCATGCGAGGCCATGGCAGCTCCACCTGCGGGCAAAACAAGACCGCTCACCACCATTCTTTGTGTCTTCAAAGACTTAGATCTAGATGCCTTCATGAGTCTTATGAGTCAGCTAATGGAAGCTTAAGGCTACTGGCTCTTCATTGTGTTCCTCACTGTTAGTACTTTCCAAAACTTTGGTTAAATATGTTTTTGCAATTATTTACACTTTCTTCTTAGCCCTTGAAGTGATAGTAATTTTTCATTTAAAAAATTATCATATTGTACAACTTTTTAAACTTATTTCACAATTTAGTACATATTAACATATATATCAAAATGATGTATTCCACAATCAAGTTGTATGAAAATTCAAACAGTACTTTACAATATCTCCATTTTTACATAATATCAAACCTACAATTTAATCATACTTGCAATGAAGAAATATTATTTTCCTTAAACTGAAGACGCATATCATACAACAATGGATTAGCAATGAGACACTACCACAGCAAAAGTATTATCAATATTTCTGAACAATTGGGTTACAGTAAGAAAACTGCCAAAAAATTTTAAACTGGTCAGCATCTTAGCCAGCATCATCAGTCTGTTCCTGCTGCTAATTTGTGATTGCCACTGCCTGCCTGATTCATTGCCACAGTAACATTCAACAATAACTATGGTCTTTAACTTATTTCTATAACTTGTGCATTGCAGATAATATCAAATATGTTACTTGTGAGGAAAGGAAGTGTTACTGGGTGGGGGAAATACAAACATGTGCAAATTACAAAAAGATAAAACTGTTAGAAGAATTCAAACTACCTGTTTCAGTAATTCATTTGTGTAATACATCACTATGGTGTCTGTCTAATAATCTGTTATACTTTATTTTTGTGTGGGGGAGGAGTCACTGGCCAAGAACAACAACAAAAGAAAAGCCCACTCAAATGCCAGCTCCCAAAGTGACACCAAATGGAATGATAAAATAACAAAGGATAGATATCTTGAAACCTACCTCTTGAAACAGTCCAAGTCATAATAGGAGAAAGGATATACAGACACAGGAAGAGAGTTTCAGAGTTTACCAGCAAAAGGGATGAATGATTGAAAATATTGGTTAACTGTTGCATTACTGTGGAAAGGTGGACAGGATAGGATAAGAAAAGAAGAATATATTGTGTAGTGAGGTCACAGAAGGATGAGGGCATGGACTTAGAAAGATCAGAAAATCAGTTACTATGAAAACAGAGGTAAAGATGGCAAGAGATGCAACACTGCCGTGATAATAGAGAGGCTGAAAATTGTCAGAGAGAAGTTGATAAGATGAAAAGATTTTGATCCCTCCCTGTTTAAGAGTGGTATGAGTGGAGCATCTGCCCCCCCAATACATGTAAAGGATCCTCCATACATGGATAGATAAGGATCCTGCACAGAGTTTGTAGCTGCAAGGATGAGAAAAACTGATGGTGACTCAGAACACCCAACTTGATAAAAACTGTTTTAAGCAGATAAAATGTGAAATAATGGTTACAGAGTGAAGGAAAGCTGAGGGGAAACTGCCATCCACTTGATAAATCAGCTGAGGAAACACTGATCTTGACACTGGGCAAAGTACTGTGGCATACATGCCTGTTTTGTTTCTATAATAGCTCAAATAATTCCTCATATGACTTGGACAATGAATGAGTCATCAGTGGTACTTTAGCCAGTACTACAGCGTAGCAGTGTGGCTTAAAGTTACTCAATCAAAGGGCAAAAATGTTTACTAGTACACTCAAGATAGAAGATAAAGGAGGGAAAAAATATGTGTCATCTGAGAGAAATGAGACTGCAAAGGAAAACCACAAAAAAAGACTGCAACAGGGAGATGCCATTATAAAGACTTAACTTTCCACACCTAAATCAAACCAGAACCAAAAATAGTATGCAGACACAATGAGTGGAATAGAAATGAAAGCTAACAGTCATCAACAGCAATACATAGGAGTCATAATGAATGGAATGACAAAGGTAACTGACACACTGGTTGTCATATTAGTAGAAGTTCAAGAATCTCACAATAAATGATTATTATTTCAACAAAATTAAATGAGTACTAGACTTGTTGAAAACTTCTTTAAAATAAAGTTCATAAGCCCAATACTTGAATATGTTACATTAGTATCGAATCCACACTTGAAAAAGCATGCTAAGATAGAGAAGTGATCTGCTAGTTGATGAGTTAACACTCAGTTATACAACCCACTGCTTGCTGTTTGATAATGAAACTCGAGAAAAATGCTCCACACTGAAAACACTGTCCTTATTGAATACATTAGTCTTATACTGTACACTGAGCTGATCTAGGAGCCATGACTATTGTCTGTAGCCCTCACTCTATAGGGCAGTATAATAAGTGTGCTTATAATGTTCATGCATTTTTCCTAATTTTTGCACTCAAAGTATTTTCAATCACGTTATCAAATACAGATGATTGATCCTCGATATATGAATATAATTAGTTCATGAAAATCCAATCATAAAACAAATGACCATATAGCAGACTAAGAACAAATACAAATGATAGTAATGCAATCCAAGACTTTCATATGTGCCCTAAAAATTCATAAAAATCAAGAAATATCAATTAGAAATG
The DNA here is from genome assembly GCA_020233015.1 of Callinectes sapidus. Classification (NCBI taxonomy): domain Eukaryota; kingdom Metazoa; phylum Arthropoda; class Malacostraca; order Decapoda; family Portunidae; genus Callinectes; species Callinectes sapidus. The sequence goes on along the minus strand of CM035203.1, from coordinate 8,203,111 downwards.
TAATTATTGTATAAAGTAATAAAGCACATGTTACATTACTGAAAATAAATGCAAGAATAAAGCAATAAAATCAAGATACATAAAATTAATCTTTATAACTTATTCCCACTGTACCAACATGTATATATATAGAAGTTCCCCCTTAACCCTTTATCATTTTTTTAGTGCCCTCATTAAAAAATTACTTAGAGGCAAATTGATCCAGTGTTAGGCACAATCTTTGTGTTAGCTAATTGTAATGCATGTTAGCAGTGACCTAGTTGTCTATTAACGAGCCATTTTTGTTCCAGTGCAACTTCAGTTCTTAATTTTGATTCATTCCTAAATGCTGCTTGAAATCCAGAATGTTCATAAACTGAAACTGTTTGTTTTCGTCAAAGCTTTTCAATGCGATCACATTTAACATATTTTGAAGGTTGAATTACTGCCTCTTTTCCGGATACATCATGTCATTTCTCCAAAATACATAAAAACGAGTCAAATACTTACAGAAGCAAGTGTGAATTTTAATTTAAGATCAATTCAGCTTGTCTCATATATTTTGCTTTCCATAACATCCAATGAGAAAGGAAAGGAATTTTCTAAGCACCTATTAAAAAAATTACTTTTTATACTAATGCTAGTGAAAAAGTAATGAGAGAGAGTGAGAGAGAGAGAGAGAGAGAGAGAGAGAGAGAGAGAGAGAGAGAGAGAGAGAGAGAGAGAGAGAGAGAGAGAGAGAGAGAGAGAAAGAGAAAATAAGTCACCATTCATTCAGCATTGATAATTCAAGAGGGTGGAAGGCTATTACATAACATTTCATAAGTATGAAGTCACTTAAAATAATTTTTTCAATTTTGTATATAAACATCGAAGGAATCTGAGAAGCTGATTACTTTTTTCCCAATAAAGATGGCTTCAAACAACATAAAATCTATTTGAAAGGAGACCTTATGGAACCTAATTTGTACTGTATTTGTTATGGAAGAACAAAATGAACATCTAACATAACACCATAACATATGCTTCTGTATGGATAGTTATCATAAGTTAACTGGGGACATGCCTTGCTACCTCCTTTTTTGGCAAATTAATGTACAAACAGTTCTTACCACTTTCCCAAATTTCAAGTATCTAAAACATTTTTTATCATATTATCAATTGGCCTTGTTCTTAGATGATTTTAAAATATCAGCATAAGAACATAGATAATATCAAACACTAGACTCTCTAAACAATAGTGGAAACACATGATATAAATTGACGACATGATCAAATTCATATGACCATCAACAGGTACCATGTCTCTGGTGATACTTCTACTGACTCCTACAGAATGAAGGATGAGGCTGTAGCCATGGCTTCCAGATCAGCTTAGCTCTAATTTCTGCAATATTATATACAGAGAGTACCTGCACATCATTACATAAATAATTCTATAGCACTGAAAAGGATTAAATATTGAAATCACAAGGTTAGATGCAGGGCTGAAAAGTCTGTATAAGAAACTTTGTCATATAAATAACTACTGCTTTTGTAACCTTCACATCACTCTGACATGCAACTATATGAGGAAAAATAAAGTTACTATCACAACTGTAGTGTTCCACACAAAAGATTTCAACCAGGGTTATCTGTGTTCAGGCCTACTTGGTGAGGCAACACTGATCACCTACCAAGCACAATGGTACCTAACAGTGGAGGACCAAGACTCTGAAGGGAGCATATCCGATGGTACAATGGAGCTGTGTTCTTGCATCCTAGTTAAGACAAGAAAATATGTGTTTGGATAAACTAACCTTATCATACACAAGTTTTTTTAGGTATTCATATTCTACACAATTCGGTAACGGAATATTCCTTTTGAATAAATAAGACGAGCTTCCTTTTAAAACTTGTAGCAGTTGTTAGGTACATAGTACATTTCTTCAATATTGACTGGAAAACCTTTCTGTTATTTGTGTATTTACATTCTCATAATGAAACACACCTCAGCTTCCCATCTACAATGTCAATCTCATATGAGGAAATTTTTCAGGTATTATTGTCCAAGGGAGGGAGGGAGGGAGGGAGGGAGGGAGGGAGGGAGGGAGGGAGGGAGGGAGGGGGGGGAGAGAGAGAGAGAGAGAGAGAGAGAGAGAGAGAGAGAGAGAGAGAGAGAGAGAGAGAGAGAGAGAGAGAGAGAGAGAGATTATAGAAAATAAAGACAGTATGACCTTGTTTGATTTGAAATTCTAATAAGCTTATGGCAAAAATAGAAATACTAGTTACACATCCCACAGATGGTTATTAATGAACAACCATACCATCTTCCACAATTCTAATGAGTCACTATCAACAACTACAAAGTAATGCTCTGGTGCAAGGACCGAGACAGTTGAGTATATGATAGTAGTTTTACATATTCTCACACTCATAAACTCATACTATAAACTGTAGTGCATAATGAAAGAGCATGACAAGTTTCTTCTTGAGGAAAACATGGAAAAAACACAAATTTCAATTAGATCACAACAACCTAACACAAAATTGACCTAATAGATAACCTGTGATCATTCTACCAATAACTTTGTGCAAAATGTGTTCAATGTTTTAAATGAAATAGTCTTTCAGAAAATGTAGCACTCATGTACAACAATGCAACTGAAGACAAACATTAATAAGTACTTTTGATAAAGGTCTAACCAGAACCTGACTTCCTGTGAGTATCAAAAGAAACAAAACTGAAAGCACACTCACCAGCATCTCGACCCCGGCTGGAGTGTTGGGTGTCCATCATTGCATCAGCCAAGTCATGCCGCAATTGTGTCATCATTGTCTCCGGGTCAAAGTTGTCTGAATCACCGCTATACCGCTCCATTAGACGAGGAGACTGATCATGACTGCCAGCTGGATGTAAGAAAAATGTCTGATAAAATAAAAGTTCATTCCATAAACTGTTGACAAATATGGACACTACGAGTATAAAAGAGAAAAATCTAAATCTGAAAGTGAAGAATGAGAATATTTTCGAGAAATAAAAAAATAAATGTAACTGGTAGACACCTTTTTTTAAAATGATGAGATTCTCTACATCCCAACAGCTGGAAACTGTTGTTGTACCTTGTGGAGATTTATGGTAATCACTGTGTTCACTGAGGTCTAATTGTTTTGGGGAGGTTGCTACAATTATTGGTAGAATACCAAAATGAATTCATTGACACTCAACCCAGAAGAGTGTTAAAATGCTAAGTTAAACCTATCTACACTATGCTGTAAGTGAAAGTAATGAAATTTTCAAATGAAAACTTACTCAAGGACCCAGCTTCTATAAGCACAGGGACATTAGATCCTCCTGTTCCAGGCATGTTGACTGGTGATGAGCGAGGAGGAAGACATGAAGAGGAGACTGAAACAGGGGTACCTTCATAGCCTCCTTGACCCCCACTTCCACTGTTTCCAGCTCCTGTGCCGGGTATGGACTTGAAGGTAAACTGAGGTCCCATCCACAGACGGCGGTGTGGGCCTGCATGGGTATGAATCTCCACCTGAAATAAAATTCATTATGAATCTGAAACTTCCGCAGAAATACCTGTTTAAGAAAGAAGTACAAAGAAATACAAAGAGAACTCCATTAATAAGCATTATGTTCTGCAGACTTCTAAGCATTTTGAAAAAAATGTTAGGCATAAGGAGAAGGTGGTAGACACCTACCACAACAACAATTACTCTTAGTGAGGTCTGAAGCACTGGATCAGTGGGTGCTGTGAATTTATTATTAAAGCCAGCTGTGGTCTCACAACAGAAGAGAGTAGTCACAGCCTACCCTCTACAGACAAATCTTTTCCTTCACACAAAACTGCATGCACAGAATTACATACACGCTCTTTCATCAAAATTCTAAATCACTAAAGCAACTCTTACACCAGCCATGAAGCCCATGTCTGGGAGGGTGGAGATCAGACACAAAAAATAAATCAATTGCAATAACAAAACCACAAATTATATCATTGAGCTCCCTGGGATAACAATGGTGATAAACCACTGACTTGGAGAGTCAGGAATACACACAATGTACATACAACACACCATGCACCATACCACAGCTGCAAACTCTGTAAACTCCATGTAAAGGCATTGTCTATCCACTAATACTACTCTTCTAGACATGGTGGAATCAAAAGTTCTTCATTTAACTCGTTTGCTCTAATTGGCTGTCTTAAGGCTATTTCTCATTGCCACAATGTTCCATCTCTTTCTATCTTGTATTGATATTTTCATACCAGTGGCTAACTTGCTAACAGTGCAAATGCTTCACCTCCTGCTGCTGCCTCACAACACTAGACTTTCCTCTTTCTCTCACCCCAATTCTGTCCACCTCTCAAATGCAAGAGTTAATCAGTATTAACAATGATTCATTCCTTTCCCTGGTAAACTCTGGAGCTTGATACCTGCTGCTGCATTTCCATCTTACTATGATTTGAACTCAGAATCTCAGAACTCAATTCAAGAAGGTTTGAAAACATTCATCCTGAAATTTTTGATGATTCTCTTGACAAGCCATTTTTTTGCTGTTTTGTTGCTCTTGCCCAATGACCCTCTAATATGAATAAAAAGGATATCACATATGAATACCAAAATAGAAACCAACCCTAATTTTTCTTTTACTAATTGAGGTATGTTTTGAAATACAGTAAACCCTTGATATGATGAACCTCAACATTATGAATTTTAGATATAACAAACCAAATTTCCAGGCTAAACTCCATCAGGTTTAACAAACCAAAGTTTGTTATATCATTCCATTGTGTTCCATCAGACAAGTATTACATGCCATGCCACAGCACATCCACTCACTGGCAATACTATGTTGTGCTGTCCACTTAACTTTGTTAATAATATAAGTAATTACATATGTATTACTTATCCATATAATACAGCCTTTATATACATATTTATGTATACAGATTAATGAGCGAACCATCGGATTGTATTTCCATTGCTTTTAACCACTATCGGGTTTAATTAACTTTTAGCCTTAACAAACAACTCCCCGCCCTACAAAATTTGTTATGTTAAGGGTTTACTGTACCTTTAAAATTTTGTTGCTCCTAATTGACAAAATACCTGAGATTCTTTCTAAATATTTTTCTTCCTTTACATAAACTAAGTGTAAAATAGTGATTCTTACATGCTCTTCCTTTTTTCCCATATTTTAGTTACTTGTATTATTGAAGCATTAACTCACACATGTAACAACACAGCAAAAATATGTAAATAATGAATTTCAAAATTAAATTTCACTTAAATGTTACCAAGCCTTTCAGGACTTACCTGTGCCATCCACCGCTCCTCAGGATCATCATGGTCCAAGGAATGGGTAGGTGAGAGGGAACGAGGCCGTGTTGGAGAAAGAGGTGCTAACAATGGAGAGTTTAGATCTAGAGGAGGACGCAGCTCTCCACTTGTAGATTCTCTTCCTAATGCCCACTGAGCACTAGCATGAACCTTTGAAAAACAATACAAACATACATGTGATATGCTAAGAATACATTTTTTTAAAAATTGCCCAAGTTACTCAATGAGTGATCGAGCACAGAATGAAAAATAGACAAGAGTGTTGCTAAACATGTTTTAAATTATTGATGTTAACAGCAGTCCACTCAACACAAAAACTTTGCCATTCATAATAAAGAATGCCTATCACATTACAGCTCCCCAGTTTTCCAGGGAGGCATCAGCAATAGATCTATGATAAGTACAAAGTAGTCATCACACACACACACACACACACACACACACACATATGTATGTGTGTGTGTGTGTGTGTGTGTGTGTGTGTGTGTGTGTGTGTGTGTGTGTACAGTTTGATTTACATTACTTTTGTTTTACAAGATCTCTTCAAGAATGCAATACTTGCATAAATTGTGTTATCTTTACTCCTAAAAGTGATGAAGCCATACTGCAGTGTCATGCCAAATGTGACGGCAGAATTCAAACTCATGTGGCAATTACACTGCTGATTCACGCTGAATATAAGACAAAAAATTGCATTCATGTGGTAGCCACATCCTGTATTACACCATGGATAAGGACAAAACACACACTTATAAGGAACTGCAGTGCTGCATCACACAAAGTATGAGGACAAAACACAATTATGTGGAGGGACTGCAGTGCAGCATGACATCAAATGGGAAAACAAAACACAATTGTGGAGGCAGAAGTGTAAAATCATGCCAAAAGAGGACAAAATACACTCATACAGTAATTGATAATGCCAATTGGCATAAATCACTGTTTTCCAATGTTTTTCATGCCTCCAGTTTTGCTATCCTGAAGTTTAGCAATATGGTTTTGGAATAAAGTATGCACAAAACTTCAGAACTATGAAGAGTATTACACACCAAAATACTTAACAAATTAACAATTAAAAAATACATCAATCTACAGCCATCTGGAACGTGATTCATTTAGAGGTTAGAGGCATTGGCACTGAAAAGTATTGGTAACTGTTAATTACTTCAAGTAAAAATCTCTCTCTCTCTCTCTCTCTCTCTCTCTCTCTCTCTCTCTCTCTCTCTCTCTCTCTCTCTCTCTCTCTCTCCATTTTCATTTACATACTCACATCTAACTCAATGGGGGAATCTTCTGTAATCTTGTCATGTGGCAGGCCAGTCACAGGCTGTGGTTCCAACTGATATTCTAAAAGGTTGCCATGATACGCCATCACAAAGAGGGAGTCCATAGTGCGGCGCTGCTTCTCTCGAGGTACAGTTGGGGAGCCAGCCAGCCAACCACGGGGACTTCCAAATACTGAAGCCACCTGGAAAAATCATTCCATTGTCTAATTTGTGAAAGTGAACATACATGGATTTACCACATATACATATAACTAATATCTAAGTTTGCTCTGCCTTAATCAGTCATTCTAGGGTTTCCCTGTGTGATCAGTTTATTTCCTGAAGAGTTACATGTCACTGAAATAACATGGAAAAGTGTAGTGTAGCATCATCAGCATAGGAGTGAATACATCAAGGTTAGATTTAGAATATCATTGATGAATAATAGAAAAAGAGCAGGTGACAGAACAGAACCCTGAGGAATACCACTATTGATGGACTTTGAACAATGACCATCTACCACAGCAGCAACAGAGATCAGATAGGAAATTTGAGGTAGAGGCTTTGTAAAAGACTGAGTGGAAATAGAAATAATTAGTGTCCACAACTTTATAACTTGAGGTTACATTAGATTACATATAACTTGAGACAAAATGTTGGTGTAATTCACAACATAAAAGTAACAAGTATTTGAGTCTTAGAACACAAAGTTGCAATGTACCTTAAAACAACTAATCTGGCACACTAGCAATAAACCTCACCTTAATAATGTCATCACCACTTGGAGACCTTGGTGATTTTGTAGTAGGTGGACTTCTACTAGGTGATGGGCCTGTACCCATAGTTCCTGTCAGAAGAAAGGAGGAAATATATAACGGCATGTGATGAAAAACGAGAGGATACAGTATGCATGTGGAGGGTGTACAGATTATTTGTAATGGTGTGATGAGTATGCCACCAAACTGGGTAGTGCTGGGTTTATGCAGTGATTCATTTGCTTGTTTGTTTCCCTAACACTGGGTTGAGCCTAGGGGCCAGAGGACGTCAAATATATTGAGATAGGGTCTTTATTATTTTCCCAATCTCAGCAATTGAAGGGATGCTGGATACTGTTGTCTACAAAACAATAAAGTCTATTGTTTAACTACAGTGCTTGTGACGTGATGTGGACATGGATGACTTGTCTTTTGTTGTTCACAGAGGATGGTAGTTCACATATTTTACAATCCTCACAAAATACAAGTACTGTCATAACTGGGTGCACCTAATGAGGTTTGGGCTAAGGTAACATGGATTTATGTAACACATTTCTGCTCTAACATGTGGTTTGGGATCAGCAATGCTAGGGCCTATAGCCATGTTATCAAATAACTTCTTTCTCTTCCTGCTAGGAAACCACTCTGCTATTTAATAATTCATTTACAATTGGAATTTCAGGAACCAATTGCAATTGTATATCAAGGAATACCTGTATTAGACTTCCATGACACATCACACAGCTGGCTCACTCCAGTTCTTACAGCAAAACTCTCTCCAAGCATTCCTTCCTCATAAAAAATCAGTTTTTTTCAAATGTTATTAGGGATTTATAGTTTCTTAAATGTTTGTTCTGTAAACTATTGTTAAAATTTACAAGGGAAAACTATAAAAAACTTGGTATGGAACATCTCTTTTATCGGTAAATGTAGAACATAATAATAATTAACAAAAACTAGTTAAAAATAAACAAATTTACATATTTTAGGATACAATTTCCCTTGAGCTTTCAAAAACCTCACATGGGCAGGCATAAACTTAAAAATAATGATAAATAAAAAGAAAAATTTTAATCAAATATTTAATTATTTGAAAAACCTCAAACAAAGACCATGAAAAAATTACTCACCAATCAAATTTTGCAGCAGAGGTTGTCTCAACTGAACCAGAGGCTTGACAATAATTGGTGTAGGATATGGTGGATATCGAGGATTTGGGTATGCCATGTTTGGGCTCACTTCAAAAGAAAACTTTGAAGAGCTTGGTGATGCAGACAGTACAGGAGAATTTCGACCTGAAGATGGTGTGTCATCTAATCCAGCACTACGATGGAAGCGACTCAATCTAAAAAAGAATATAATCCCAGTATCATTAAATATTTCATGAAATACTTGAACAAGTATAAGGATCAACTGACAAGAGTATCAAAAGTTGAAAAAGAATGGTGTGAACGGTCCAATAAAACCTTTCAAAGAACTTAAAAACATGACCTAAATAGGAGACAATGCATATGATGCCACTATGGAAGAACTGAGCACTGATGAATCTTGAATTACTCCTATTCAGGCATTCATAAACCTCACCAAAAGTTCAAATTATCAGCATCATTTCAGTTTCCTTTTAGCTATACATCTTTCACAATAATAGACCTGTCTTCTTCTTCTTCTTCTTCATCTTTCGGCTATTCCCATTTTGGGGTCACCACAGCAGATCACTCGTCTTTGACGAGCTCCGCATATTGAGTTAGCAGATATTTTTACACCGGATGCCCTTCCATGACGCAACCCTCCCCATTTATCCGGGCTTGGGACCGGCACTGAGTTGCACTGGCTTGTGCCCCCAGTGGCTGTGTGTGTGTGTGTGTCACACACTACACACCGGGACGGCGAGGCCACAACCCCTCGAGTTACATCCCATACCTACTTGCTGCTAGGTGAACAGGGGCTAGATACACATTAAGAAGCTCGCCCATTTGCCTCGTCGCGCCCGGGAATCGAACCCGGGCCCTCTCGGTTGTGAGCCGAGCATGCTACCACTACACTACATGGTGTATGATAATAGACCTATGTATATTCACAGATACCCACAATTCTGGTCTAAGCTATAGTTTGAATTCTTTTGAGCTTAATCAAACTTCCATTCATTTCATCATATTGCTGTCATTTTGTCTCTATTTATTTTCACTCTTCCTTTATCATCATTTGATCTCTCAATCATACTTCTAAAGTCATTTTCCTCTGAATAACACATCTAAATTTTCTCCCTTTAACCTTTATTTTATGAAGAGATTATATGCAATTTCAATGGTCCTCTCTATTCTCTTTCAGCCTCATTCATAGCAAATCTACAACAATGACTCAGCAATTTTAGGCTTTGTCACATCATGCAGCATCTGCAATGCACAGTAAAAAACTGTAGAATACCAATAAAATAAAGCCGTTGAAGTTTTTATATACTACACATGTAATGAATTTTGTTTCCAAGGAAAAGGGCAGTCTATGAACAACTAAGTGTGAACACACTTCATTGTTCAATATAACCTTGTTGCAATCTCAAAATCTGCCACTCTAGATGAGTATAATGCCACACAACAATCTGTATTTGGAGAAAACTTTTTCTATGTAATTATTTAAATCTTACCGATTAACTACACAACTTGATGTATGTGTACGAACTCCAATAACTCCTCCATAGGGAGTGATAGGGAAAACATGAGTCGTCCCTCTGTGTGTTGAAACAGCTACCCAGCGAGAGTCCAATGAGAAAGAGATGTCGGTTACCTGAAAAAAAAATCGGAGTTCAGATAGAAAAGAACTTGAAATCTAAGTTTATGTAATGAATTTCACATTAAATGATCCCTTAAACCAGTGATTCCCGAACAGGATTGCGTGAAACCCTGGGGTTCCACCGACCATTACTAGGGGTTCTGCGAGAATCCATGAAATAATTATGTGCTATTACAAGATGATGGTGACATTAATTCATAATTCCTTAACTCAACAACACGTCACATGCACTTTCCAGACACCAACACATGTCAGTCAGCACAATGTATACCTGTATATAGTAATTACTGTAAGCCAAAGTACCACACTGAACTTACTGAAAGTAAGTATTTACATTACTGGCTTACTAAGGAGATGTAATTGTAGCTTTCATATGAATTATACTGCTCAAGAACTTTTCTTTAAAAAAAAAAAAAAAATATATATATATATATATATATATATATATATATATATATATATATATATATATATATATATATATATATATATATATATATATTATTCCCCCTAGGTAGAAAGATTTGGAATCACTGCCTTAAACACTCCACTCTGTGTGACATAGAAGAATGTTAGCCCTGCCAGCATGAAAAAGGTATTCATGTAATTTGTTTTCAAATAATTCATATGTTTCTTTTATCTGAGAGTCTGAGAGCACTAATGATAGAGCAGATAAATTGGATGACAGTACATCATTTTCACTCAGATAATTCATAAGTTGTTGTTCGATTTAGACTTTTAAAAACCTACAGAAAATAATGTATTCATCTATTGGAGATTCTACATGTGTTAGCTGGAACAGACCATCTCCCTGCCTATCCTCCCTCTAAATACATCACTGAATATATAATTACTGACTTACCTTTGCAGTTGTGTCCCCACGATGAAGTGTGTACAGGTGATGGATGGCAGATTGTGCAGAAGACAGAGGATGAGATTGCAGGCGAAATAAATGGAAGTTGTGACCCTGCTTATCTGCAGTGAGAAGTAGCATGCCAGTTGGGTCAAAGCCGAGTGCCACAATGGGCGAGGCCTGGTGGGCACAGAAGTGAGCTATGACGCCATTGATGTTGCTTGATGTCAGACTCAGTTCTCCACACCCAACCATCTGTTGATAGGAATTAATAAAGTCCATAATCATCGCAGAATCATGCAGATATTGTTTAAAAGCCCTTGTAATTCCTCATGTGTGGGAAGACACACAGACACACACAGACACATGTATGTATGTATGTATGTATGTATGTATATATATATATATATATATATATATATATATATATAT